>CAAKHC010007327.1:7770-95023 GCA_901007825.1 Macroramphosus scolopax
TTCACTCTGGGACCCCTTTTCAGAAAGATGCGTTTTCAGGCTCCCAAAACGCGTTTCCGTGTGGACGAAACGTCGAAACGATCAAATACTTATGCGGATTCACCCGAATTCGTCTCCGTGTGGACGTGGCCTGATTCTATGAAAACACAATCACTTCCCTCACCTTACAAAGTCTTCTGTGTTGAAAACACGGAGACAAAGTAGATCAACAAACAAAGAGCAGTGGGTCCCGCTCTATGGACAGGAAGGCAATTTCCTGAAGTAGCTTACTGTCTGTTGGTTGCTTTTGGGCTTGCAGAAGGGCGAGATGCTAGTTAATGATGTTTTATCAGGACTCGGAGGGCTCTTGGAGCAGCTAACCTGAGCTGTTATCACACTGAAGGATATGAGAGCAGCACTCCTCAGGGCAGTGCGGATATTATCCGCTGCTGACACCCCCATGTTCTGATCCCTATCACCTCTGCATGAACCAGGAGGGACTGCAAAAGGCACCTCCCTCTAACCATAATAGTCTTTTGACCTTCTTCCGCCCAATCCATTATCCTTTAGTTTGTCCTGTCTGTAAACTCATTCATACTGTGTACATTTGATCTGACTGTCACTCCCATCCTCGAGGATAGTTTTTTATTGCGTGGAGGCAGGCCATTCAGAGACTGACTGGTTTCTGTTTGTGTTATGCTTTGCTGGTGTTTGTTGAAACGCCGCCCTCGAGGAATGATAAGTCATTCATGGCTGCTCTGAGGACTGGGCTTTACCACACTATGGCTGCAGGAACCAGTCACCTTGTTGCCACTTAAGGGTCTTTAAGAGACTGTAACGATACAAGCGGTGTGTGGGGAGACAGAATATGAAGAATAAGCAGAAATGAAGGCACTGAAATATATTTTGAAATATTTATAATAGCAATATGGACCTCATCTGTGTTGAATTGTAGTTTGGGGTTCATATGATGTACAATTTCTTCATTCAAGTAGATGATACATTTTAACAATGAAGCATGGACAATTTATTTGATGCTTTGGTATTATGCCAAAGTGAGTTAATTGCTTTATCCTTTCAGTTTTATATTATATAAAGACTCTTATTATCCAAAACCATTTATTTAGAATTCTATACAAGTTTGGAATGCTGTGGGTGGCTTTAAAGCAACTACTTTTTACAATAATGGCATAAAACTCAGACTGGATACAGCAAAAATGGGAACAGCTGTGTAATGAAATTAAATCCAATATGACAGTTCAACACTCACAAAGCGTATTACTCAATTTAATTTTGTGGAGTTGCATCATCAAAGTCACGTCAGTGCATACCCTATATACACAACACAAGACAAGACATTTGGTGAATAAACTGAAGAATTTGAGAACATTGCAGCCCAACCTAAAGTAATTAAGATAAAGAGGAATTGACCTCTCATACATACAACGAAAAATCTTGACTTCCTTAAATGTATAGGATTGCCCCGACATCAGCAGACAGACACTCCGGATTGGTTAGTGTGTGCCGTGTGAGATCAAATGAAAAAATTCTGTTCATGAAACACCCTGGTTTTGGTCAGAAAACGTAGGAAGCAGACGGTACAGCACTTGCACTCTCAAACTTAGGACCTTTGTTCCCTGCCTGTTCTGTCTGCACAGGTGAGGTCCGAGTATGCCCAGCTCAAAGATACCCTTGGTGCTGTGACGCAGGAGAGAGATTTAGCCCTGTGGGAGAGGAATCAGCTCCAAGGCAAACTGGAGAACCTAGAGCAGGTGCTCAAGGTGAGAAACCCAGTTCCATGGCAGGCATGGCCCCGATTTCTGTCAATACCATGTGCATTTCTAGTGGTACGTCCAATCCGGGACCCTTATTCAGGTGCTTATGCGGAGCTTTACCTTTTTCCAGTACCCTTCTCCTAACTGCTACGCTGCCTCCATCTGGTTTTCTTCCGCTACACTGTCTAATGTCCCTGACATGTCTGTTGCCTTCCAGTGTCGTGTTGGGAGGTCTGACCAGGAGCTGTGAAAGAGTAGAAGCTTGGAGAAATCTTCCCTTCCCCTTTCCCTTTCTATTCAACCCTTTCATGTTTTCCCAGCCTTCCCGACCTGTTCCTTCCCCCTCCACCCTCTCCCCCTGCTAGAATTATAAGGTATCACTGCTATGTCCATCTGTTAGGAAGCAGTCCTATTCTCCCATTCTGAATGCTTTCTGTCCACTTTAGAGGCTGTGCTTATCTTTCCCATTATCTTTGGGCTGCTCACCAGATATACGAATGGTCACCTGGCTATAAGACCACAGCACTGTGGAATGTGATTTTTTGCATGAGGCAGGACAAAGAGTTTGGCTTTATGACACTGGGAGGGGTATAGAGAGAAGATAGAGAGACTGGGTCGCCTCCCCGATGATAATGTCACCTACAAGCTCGATGACATTACCTATCCTAGACCTTGGCATGAAAATGTCGTTTGCTTCTTTTACCGTATAGTCTTGCAAATATTCACGAGTGGGATCACTGATGTGACTGGATGACACAGGCACATTGTCTTTTGAAGAGCCAAGCGTTCGGTCCCTTGTATTGTATGGCTTGTATTGTTGTTATGGATGACCACAGACAAGTGAGCACGCTATGGAGTTTGCTCACCCTTTTCATGTAACTTGAAACCCTGTTTGTATTGATCATACAAAGACAACATCGCTGAGGAAAGCTTTTCAGGCAGTCCGAGTAACTTCTAACAGGTATTGTGTTACCTAAAGGGGGCAGCAAACCTGAGTGTGGATTGATATAGTGTTTTTTGTTCACACAGTTAAGCATCTCTAGTCCTCATCCATGAGCACCTTTTGTGCGAAATTTGATCTGATCTCTGCAGTGGATCATTTGACATAAACTGTTGTCACATGGCAGTTACAGTGACATAGTTTATGTAGCTCTTGTTTTTAAGGGGTTTAAAGGTCAGTACACTGTAAACCGGCCTCTGTGTGTGTGTGGTGTGTGTGCCCATGTAACACCTGTGTTGTGTCTGAGTGTGGAGTCAAAGACTGGAGATGCATTTTGTGTTGGCTCCTCGCCGTTGGATTTTAGTTCCACTAACAGCAGCCCTCTTTATGCTCCCCCCACCATCCTCCCTCCCTGGCTCTCCAACCTTGCATCCCCTGCGGACAGCATATGCGCGAGGCTGCGGAGCGGAGGCAGCAGCTAGAGCTGGAGCATGAACAGGCCTTGGCTGTACTCAATGCAAAGCAGCAGGAGATTGACCTTCTGCAGAAGGTAAGAGAACTCAGACTACAACAGCAACAGGGGGTGGGGCATTCTTGTGTCTCCTGCATGTGCCGTGGGTCAAAGAGCTTTTTGTTGAACACCGGTGCAATACATACAGTCCAAAAAAGAAATGAAAGTCAACTCAAAGACTCTATTATTAACAGAAACAGCTCTCCTAATAGGCTGCGACACTCACCTCTCTCAACATTTTCATTACTGGCCCTGCCAGAGCTGTCCACTTAACCTCATCCTTCAGCTGTCTATCACTCTCCAAACCCCAGTGCTCAACATTTCAGGAGCACTCCTCTTGTTTGTTACAAGCAAGCAAATCACACATTCAAATCCCAAAGTAGATATGACACTTTTTAGAGGCTTGCTTAAACAAAATTGCTGTCCGAGGCCATTTCATGGTTGGGCTTCCTTCTCTGTGCACTGAGGCTGACTGTAATATCAAAGCAAGTCCAGCAATGGCTGAGATTGTTGATAGTGTGAATGTGATAGGAATTGTCACCAATGCTTTCTCTAGAAACAGTGTGTGTCCCCCAGTGTTGCTGTTTCTGCAGAGTCGCACTAACTTCACAGTCAGCCTCTCGCAGGCAGAGTTCTCAGCTTTTTCTCTCATTAGCAGAAGCTCATTACTGCCTTATCTGCCTTCAGACACTCTGCATTCTCCTAAATTAATTGCCTGCAAAGTAGATTTATAAAATTGTTAAGTTCACAGATGCTCTCATATTCATGTGGAACACTTGTTTTTTTTCAACAGATGTTCCATTTTCTCAAAAGAAGAACTGTATGTGTGTTATGCTACATTTTTATACAGTCGGATGGTTTTATAATAACCAAACCTTATTCCTCTTGAATGCACCGGCTTCTGGAATTCTCTCTGCCAAGGAGGTTATGCTTTTGCTTGTTTGGTTTGTCTGTCTCGATTTCTACAGGGCCATTTTTCACAGACATTCACGGTGGAGAGTATTACAGGCCAAGGAAGAAACCAATACATTTTTGGGCAGTTCCGTTTCACTTAAAATAAAAATATTTTATTAACATGAGCATTTTTGGAGGTCTGCGATCGCCTAGCCCGTCTGTCAACAGAATTACAAATAGCCCTGTTGCTCCTGAGCGGACTATCGATGAGGCTCACTGTAAAAGTTGTCATGGCAACTCTAGTCCTTCAAAACGTCACGGTCAGATTCTGCAACTTTCCAAGGAAGAGGGTCGCCTGTAGTCTACTGCCTGGCGAGTAACAGGCACACCTCTACATCCTCTAATGCACAGCCGTTGCTGTGTGTGGTGATTTTGTCAGCGGATGTTTGGGTAGAAGTGCAGAGCAGCATCTTGCAAATGACGGCAGGTTAACATGTAGTTTTAATGAACCACATTTCAGGATAATTGTGTTTAGGAAATATCGCATGGACCTCAAGAACAAGTTGGATATAATCAAAGGTTGGGTTATCGGCCTTGGCGGGTTTCTGCTGTCACTACAGTCACTTATAGTATACCTTTAGTATTTGCACACCATGATGAGGATCTGTGATTAGAGTCATAATATAAAAAAGCAAGAAAAAAATTCATAAAGACAAAATATACATATTATACGATCCAATGGTCCGAGACAAACACGGAACATAACAGAAACAGATGTGGTGATGCTTGTTTACTACCATACATGTAAATATAGATATTTTCCGAAGCAGACTTCCTCTATGCCGTCCTCAGAATGGTTAAAAACTTTCCCCAACCCCATGCCTCAACTTTCACATCATCCCTCCTCCACCAAATCCTACAACTCCCACTCCCCCTGCAACCCTCCCATGTCAAGATTCGCTCCACATCAACCAGTCGTATAAATAGGAAAATTAAGAAATAGAAAAAACAACACACAAACATAAATTAGCACAGCTTTCAGTGAAAGTAAAAGAAATTTTAGGACAGTTTGCAAGACTCCTGACGGGGGTTATTGATTATTAATAACCTCCACATTTTATTAAAGTATTGCCATCAATCTTACATTGTATCCCTGGAGAACATAGACTTCTGACTGTACATGACATAAGACGCTTTGAACTAAGTTCAGCTCTCTGGAAACTGTCCATTTCAAGCTGTCTTTAGGGAAGAGCCCCGTGGATGTGCATGTGAATGGTGGTGTGCCAAAAGGAGAGCTGTTGGTCACTTCATTACTGTTTCAGCTAAATGTTGCATGTGCAAATGTGTAAGAGCCACCTTTGTTGGAGAATTAAATTATTCATCTATAATCAAATAACTGGGAAACATGATAAATGGTGTGCCAGGGCCCCGGTCTGGTAGGTTGAGACCTCTAGGTTAGAGTCTTGCAGGTAAGTGTACGAAACTGATTTACAAATGTATTCTTGATATACAGTGTTTACTTTCTTGCATGCACATCATTGTTTCATGTAGGATAGGTGTTTGTTTTGATAATTAGGTATAAATATAAAAAACATCAGGTGAAAATGGTGAAAGATAAGCCACATTATTGTACCATTTGCTAATTGTGAAGACCCAATTCTGCAGAGATCGTAGAAAAACAAGAAAAAGCAACACTTCAAGTTTCAGGACATCAGAAGAATGTGAGCTAAAACAATGGCTTTATTTGTAACCATTTTCACCCTCAGCAACGAAGAATGTAAAAGTGCTTCCATTATTTGAGCATTCATTGGTGTTTAACACTAAACTGCAACAGAAACTAAACTGAACTGAAACACTGCACCTGTGTTTCCCAGGCTCAGGTTGAGGCTAAAAAGGAACATGAAGGTGCTGTCCATCTGTTAGAGGTGAGCGTCTGGACTCTGGGAGGGGTTGGCTGTGTTTATTTTGTGTGGCTGCTGCTGGAGGATTAGGGACTAGTCGGCCCCAGGGCAGACGTGTCTTTACGTAAGGCCTTTTCCAGCTCTTTTTTATCCCGTTGTGCTCCTTTTTTGTTTTACTTGACATCTAAAACAACGATCCTTTTGTTGAAGTAGAAATTCTGTGAACTAACTTGTGATTTACACTTGTAAACTGAGCAGAGTTGTGTAAATAGCTTGAGTCACACATGCTTTTTATTTATTACATCCTTCTGTTAGCATTGTAATAAAGTCATTTGTATGCGCGAGAAGAAGAAGAAGAAGAGGTGCTTTTCTTTCAAGATGTGTTTGAGTGATCACATGTGTAATTATGCTTTATTTCTAAGTCTCTTTTCACTTATGGGTGTGTGTTTATGCTTATACAGAACCACTTGGACAGCATGCAGGTATTTCAGAATTGTTTTTATTTATGTACTTATATAATATTCTAAACCTTTCCAACTTTAGTCAATATTCTCTACTCTCATGTATTTCTTTGATCTGGAAATCAGACGTCATTACACTATTATACAGCCTTATCGAAGTCTTGTATTGAAGATGACACATATATGCAAAAGGTAAATGGTAACATGAACACAAATTAAGAACTAATCTGATGAGTTTTTGATGATACTCACATTCCTCAGATCCATCTTTCCTTGGTCTATAACAGAGGTGTGGACTCGAGTCACGGGACTTGGACTTGAGTCAAGCTCAAGTCAGACAGTTAATGACATCAGACTAGAATCAAAAAAATTATATAAGACTTGTAACTCCCCTTGGACTTTAACACCAATGACTCGTGACTGGTGAATTTAGTAAATTCATTCTTTGCAGCATTGATGATTTTTGTAAATTTAATATATAACATACTCGCTACTCTGGCATAACATTTTCTAAGAACGCAGGATGAGTTGTTTATAACTCGAAACACAAAGTTTCAGACTTGCGACTTGCCAGTCTTGAATCTGCACTTCAGTTCAAAGACTTGAGAAGTACTTGAGACCTGCAAATCAATGACTTGGTCCCACCTCTCAGTCATACTACCCCGTCATCTCTGTCTCCATTTTCCATCAAATCAACATGATTGACATCATCAACTGTTTCATTTGATCATAAATTAAAATTCAGCTAAACTCACTGATGAAAATACTTTTCTCATAAAATCCCATTTGAAAGTCCAGGTTCCCGGGGTAATCAAAGCCCATCGATTAAACCATACGGTGAACAAAGAAAACATCAGACAAGAATAAATTAATGCAGAAAATGTATTTTATAGTGAAATGTGGTGTATTTTATGTTGTGTATTTTTAAAGCATGCATGTATAGCATGTTTCCTAAAATCGTCGTGCAAATACAAAAAAGCTTTAAAAGTACACCATCAATATATTAGGTACTGTGTGCATATATTGATCTGACTGTATAACACTGTGATTTATCAAAGGATCAAATAGCCAATGGTGATGAATGTGATTATTTTTCATTGCATGTACTTATGTTATCCAGCATGTGTTTGCAAAGTGTCTACAGAACTGTTGGATGCTATTAATACCTTCATGTGTTGATACGTTAATTCCAGTTCACACATGCAGAAAGTCATCTTCTACTAACAGCATGTTTTATGTGAAGCAACAATATGTGCATGGAAGTGTAACTGTATAACAGAGCAGCATAGACATACTGTAGAAGCAGTACTGCATCACCGTGTTTTGGGCGGGGTTAAAAAAAACATCCATGGTAGCTGCTGTGAACTTCAGAGTATCTCTGGTTCAGATTGTTTTCAGTTGTTTCAAGTTTTTGACAAACTATTATTCATAATTCATTATTCAAAATCATGGGTGTAGCAGCTGGAGTTTCAAGTCTGTAGCAGTAGTTTGGTAATGAAGATTCCACTGTGTGGTTCGGGTATGTATACGGCAATGGAGCAAAAGGCTTCTTCATTTTCTGTATTTTTGAAGTAGCTGTAGATGTGGTTCATATATTATTCTGTCACTCTGTAAACAGTCATATCAGGACATTTTCTCCGTAAAGACAGATCCACATCCTACAGTAAATCCCATCCCATATTCTATTTTCGTGTAGACAGTAGACGTATAGCGCCGTATACGCACCTACTGTACAAACGTGCACTCTCTTGTACAGAATATTGAGTCTTGCATCCTGTGGTATTTGCTTCTGTTGTGTTCCTCTGCTTGACAAACTTTGACCCCCTGCCTGACTGTCTCTCCTTCCATCTGTCTCTCTGTCTCTCACACCTCTCTGCGACTCTCCTCCCTCACCGTCAGGCCAAAGTCCGCGAGCTGGAGGAGAAATGTCGGAGTCAGAGTGAGCAGTTCAATCTGCTGTCAAAAGAGCTGGAGAAGTTCCGGCTCCAGGCTGGGAAGTTTGACATCCTCAGCACCGAACCCTTAACTGTGTGTGAATCTCCTGGTTCACCCAACAAATCTCTATCTCAGCTCCTTAATGGATTGGCTGCCCCCATAGAAAAAGGTGGGCGTTACTTGTTAGCAATATGATTTAATATAACTGATATTCTGTTATATTCTAACGTGAGGTTTTGATGACGAGCCTTGTTTGATCCACAGGCAATGAGGCTCCGAAAAGCAGATCTTTGATATCTGAGTTCATTCGACCACTCCAGATCAGTGGAGACAAGCCGGAGCTCCTCTCTGTCAAGCCAACATTCCTCACTCGCAGTAGAGCCAACAGCCCAGCAAGGGCTTTCCTCTCTGAGGTATCTGATAGAGTCCATTTGTATATATAATGCACAACTTGTTCTAATAAACTTAAAGCTTCATAAGGCAAGACTTCCTGAATTATCTAATACTATCTAAGACACAATGTGGGGCTGCAACTGAGAAACACCTGTACTTACTTTCTGACCTCGGCTCACTAAGTGGCATGAGCATGATGTCTCACATCTGGAATGCCTTAAACGTGACCTCTTCATAGGCTTCTTGCATTTTTTCGTGTCTTGTATTGGGAAATTTCTGTCTCCTGGATTGGTGGGCAGATGTTACCGGGGACCGCTTATCCCAAAATAGGACGCTTGAGGCAGTTTTGTCCCATCATAACAAACTGGGGCCTTTCACTCAGAACTTCAGGCTCTTTAGATCTTAGCAGCATCGCCTTTGCACTTGACAGGCAAGTCTTGTCACTAAGGAATTTGTAGACTATCTTAAAGACGTCCATGAAGGAAACAGACAGGGCTTCCCTGAGTGCTTAGTTGGCTTTAGGAGATTCTCAAAGTGCACTTTCCAGCGACAGTCACCCCAGTCTGGGTAAGCAGTTCTTCCTGTTTACCCAGACTGGGGAGTCGAGCCCGGCCTCCTTTTCCAGAGTCGCCTGACGGTTGGCAAGAACTTCCTTGAGGCCAGCCGGAAGTCCTTCTCCATGAAGGAACTCCCTGAACTCCTACCACCAAGGTTTTTAGTTTCACGACCTACCGTACTTTTCGGACTATAAGCCGCTACTTTTTACCGCATTTTTCGACCCTGCTGCTTATATAATGGTGCGCTAATCTATGGATTTTTACCGCTAACGGCCGATCGGGGAAATCCCAAATCTATGGATTTTACTGGTTACAGTCCTCCGGAGGCGGAAAACAACGCTAAAGTAAAAGTGGAACCGCGAGTGGTACGAGAGACAGAACGACAGCGAGACAGACGGTCATTACGAGAGCGAGACAGTTTGTGAGACATCGTCATTATGGAAAACAACCGTAGAAATGCATCTGATGCAGCTTTTAAATTAAAGGCATCAATCCGGCAGTAGATCGCTGCCGGTACGTGGCTGGGAGCCACCGTTTAAGTTAGAAAGTTTAGAAGCTTGTGTGTCTGAAACGCTATGTGATACAGTCCAGTTTACACAGCATAGTACATGTTCTGTAGCTACTATTGCTAAATGGTAACAGTTGAAGACGTTAATAACGGTAATTAAACATTAAAAAAACACGGCTTATAGTCCGGTGCGGCTTATAGTGCGAAAAGTACGGTACTTCTTCTGCTTGATGGCTTCCTTCAATACTGGTGGCAAGCAACGGGTTCTTAGGTTGCCGCCATGAGAGGCACCTACAACCCTCCGCATATAGAGGCAATAGAGGCTCTGAACATGGTACTTTCAGATGTCCCCATCCTCTTCCGGGATGCATGATAAATTAGTTTAGATGTGCAAGTTAAGGATACTGACAAATTTGTCCACACTACCTGTTTGGGTTATCAGGTCTGTGTGGCATATCTCCCCGTCAACCTCACCCAACTCACCCCTAGGTGGTGATTAGTCGACCAATCCAATGATCAATCAACTCTCATCAATAATCTTTGACAGGAGCAAAGAGCTAAAGGAATTTTCACTTTTCATTGTTATAAACTATTAAATGAGTTTTATTGCAATTCCTTCACAAGATGCATCAAATATTATATGAAAACACTATGGAGGAACATGTTAATATAAGATATTTGGGCTTTCTTTGCTTTGTCTAGATGGACAAAGGTCTCAGCTCAACCAGGTCTAAACCGAGGTTCACAGGAAAGGTTCGCCTGTGTATCGCTCGATACAGGTATGTATCCATAATAAGCATACAGGATATTATCCACAGACTAGTGACAGCATAACATCAAGCTATTTTCATTTCCTGACTTCATATTTAATCACCAAATCTTTTTAATACATTTAGAGGGCTTTCACTTTGTCAATATATTTTCTGGCTATGATGCATAAGTGCTAACGGGAGCTTTGTGCCAACACAATAGAAACCTCCAAAATACTCTTGGTAGTCTTAAGAGAGGGCCATAATCAACAAGACAAGTAGCCAAAAATCCTTCCTCTTTAAAATGAACTGGCCACTCAGTGGAAACGTGTCATGGACAAGTAGCTGAGAATATTTCCTTTCTCTCCCAGAGCGTTAGGCCGTGGTCTTAAAGATGATTGAGTGTTTTTAACTCTAAAGAAAATTGCCTGTCAGCACAAAAAATAATTGGAATCCTCAGAGCAAAAATATATGAAACAGGGCCAGAGCTTTCAACGCACACGCTCCTCAGCTCTCCCCTACTGTAAATTACAAATGAAATCATTAAACAAATTAACATTCACACCTCACATTTTTCAAAGGACCTCTGAGCAAATGCTTTTCCTTGATATCCATATTAGGGGATTATAGTTTTGGCCACTACAAAGTAAATGTAAGAAGTTTTTTATCTCTTTGTAAAAATATCACTGGCAACTGAGTTGTTAATTTTTGAATGTTTTTGATGTAGTTACAATCCTTATGATGGGCCTAACGAGCATCCTGAGGCAGAGCTCCCCCTGGTGGCAGGGAAGTACCTCTATGTTTACGGGACAATGGACGAGGATGGCTTCTATGAAGGTCTGGCATGCCCTTTTACTTATTCTCCTTTCTCTTCAAATATCGGCACATTGCCAACTATCTACGTTTTGTTTTTCAGGAGAGCTGCTGGATGGTCAGCGTGGGCTTGTCCCCTCCAATTTTGTGGATTTTGTCCAAGATGAGGAGACGCCCTCTGTCCAACAGAGGGACACAGTTACTAAAGAACCTGGCTGCCTCAACCACAGTAGCTTGCGGTCTCAGAGACTGGGGGTTGGCCGGGTGATTGGGACAAGCATAAGCAACCTTCTGTCTGACCGTAAACATGACTGTCTAAGCACCAGCAGCTTGGGCATAGACCTCCTGGGCTCCTCGAGCAATGGGACCGGAACCTTAGATGTCAGTATTGACGAGGTCGGTGAAGACATTGTGCCTTATCCCCGCCGCATCAACCTGATCAAACAACTGGCCAAGAGTATCATTATTGGCTGGGATCCCCCAGTGGTGCCACCGGGCCGGGGATCCATCAGTGGCTACAATGTTTTGGTGGATAAGGAGGTCCGTATGAGTGTCCCCTACGGGGGCAGGACAAAGTCTCTAATTGAGAGGCTCAATCTAGCCATAAGCACCTACCGGATCTCGGTGCAGTGCATCACTGACAGGGGCCAATCAGACGAGCTCCGGTGCACATTGCTCGTGGGAAAGGATGTGGTGGTGTCACCTTACTACCTGCGGCTGGACAGCATCACACTGGCGTCTGCGGAGCTCTCTTGGATGCCCAGCAACAGTAACTACAGTCACACCATCTTCCTCAACGGTACAGAGTACGACATGGTCAAGGCTGGAGGCTATAAGTATAAGCTCTTTAACCTGAAGCCCATGACGGTTTACAAGGTGAAGGTTGTGGCGCAGCCGCATCAGGTGCCTTGGCAGCTTCCAGTGGATCAAAGGGACAAGAGGGAAATCTCTGTGGAGTTCTGCACTCAACCTGCAGGTCAGCCTCCAAAACATCACAACTTAAACTTCATGACACTTTAAGCCTCACTGTATAAATGCAGATTTTGAAATGCACTTGCAGTCAACTCGCTAAAGTAAAAAAAAAAGGACTCATCTGTGTATAGGAGGAACTTAGAGGGTCTCTCATGTGGATATTAACTGATGGACAATGAGAGGACATTGTATACTCCGACATGTCCCCTCAGTCCCAGAGGAATCGACACCCTTGGTTTTGTTGCAGGTTGTTTGTGGTCACATACTGGAATTCTCAGTGTATTCAAAGCATTTTTAGTTTTTCTGTAAATGATATATTTAGCTGTTCTCTTCGATATCCTTGCAGTTTTTGTAGTATAATATTCTATTCCGTCTCAAGGTCATCTGATATTCCGCCCTGAATACAATCTGATAATTTACATAACTCACAGCAGTCTATTTTTTTCAGCCGGCGACCCACTCCGAGCCGTTACATTCACAAACCCGACAACATATCTCGGCTTTATCGATTTTTCCCCAAACGCTGTTACATTTCCCCCGAAGAATTTCTGCGTAGGAATGTGATAAGAGGGCATGTATGGTAGAAACAGGAAAGCAGCTGGATAGCTAATGCTACATAACACTGCTAACAAGAGTCTCTCTCAGCCAAATTAGTGTATGTAAATAATGAGCGGAGATCTCTGGGATTTCTTTTCTCCCACGAGGGTTATTGATGCTATCCGGTCGCAGGCACTCGCAGCCGGACTCTTTTGGTTAAAGGACATCTTTTAAAGTGAGAATGTAATGACAGTGTTCCGAACATGAAAAATAAAAACACACAAAGAGGTCAAATGGAGCTCGGATAAAAGGCTTATTACACTAATCTGATTGTTTTCAAAGGTAAAGAGATCGAAAATATCTGTTTCATGCTAAAGAAGCTTTAAAGTGCAGCAGTTCTTCAAATTACGGACTGATATGAAAAGAAATACACTAAAGTAATGAATAGAAATGAGTAGGAAATGAAGGGCAGACATAAAGAGATAGAGAGAGAGTGCGAGTGGAGGACAGAGGGGTTTGAATTGACATTTTCTCTTGGCAGCTGATGAGCTTACATGCTGGGAGTTCATTAAATGATCCATCTATTGAACATGGTAATTAGAGGCGTCTGAAATAGCCTCAGTGTCATTGGTGGGTGACTGTTGTCAATATGGAGGACGGTGTCTGGATCTACTATATTAGGTGTTCACACTCAGCATGTGACTTAATTAGTTCTTAGCCACACAACCATTTTATTAATATTAGTCACGCAGAGCAGCCTCCGTCCCGGCCTGGAATCCAGCGTCCAACAATTATGAAAGTAGCTGCACTGAAATATTCATTTAAACACTCATTTCAGTTCTTAGAGGAGTTGTTTGTGACAAGTGTAGCTTAAATATAACAAGTGGAGATTCAATCTCCAAACAGCTACTGTTGCTGTTCAGACTGTGTGTATTGTCTGCTGACAGTCAGTGTAGAAATGTGATTAAGATTGTATTTCTGGAGACTCACACGCAGCTGTACACTGCACCTCCGAGATACTGCTGACTGTACACACACACACACACACACACTAACACCTACACACACACACAGTAAAGTATAAAATGTGTTTTGAACTGTTCTAAAATGCTGAATAACAGGAAAGTATTCTTTTTTGTTTACATTGTCTTTTTAAAGAATGTTTTGGTGACAGCTTGTTAATCTTATTTTCTGATCCAATTGGTAGAAACGGTTGAGCCTCTGCTGAACTCTAATTCTTTCTCCTTTCATCCACTGTCTATGCCTGTGCTCCCCAGGGCCCCCTCTCCCTCCCCAAGAGGTGCAGGTCCAGTGTGGTCAGACGCCCGGAGTCGTGCAGGTCAGGTGGAAGCCGCCGCCTCTGACGTCTGCAGGAACCTCCAATGGGGCCAGTGTGATTGGCTACGCGGTGTGCACAAAGGGACAAAAGGTACCAAATACCAAAACAAGTCATTTTTTTACTCTCACAGTACAGGTCTTTAGAAAAGGTTGTCTGCTATCCTTTACGGTGACTTTTGTGCGTTGTGCTGTACTGCCATCTCCTGGAAAAATTGAGTAATGTTGATGTCCACCAGGGACAAGAAGTACTTAAAAAGAAACGGTTTTAAAAGGCGCCACTCTGCTACGTCTCTACATCACATTTTTGCCGAGAACGACTGTTTATTCCACAAATAAAGGATGTGAAATAGATAAAATATTATGTTTTTTGTCAGTTTTAAGGGAGATGTAAATTTTAATACACACAGATATTTCAGTTAATAAGTAAGACCTATAAATGCATAGATGAGGGTTATAGTGTTTCTGCATGCTGACATTGTGAACTGCCCTTTTGTAAGGACTCTCTGGTTCCTTTGTGAATGCAGATAGCAGAGGTCTTGTACCCCACGGCAGAGTATGTGACGTTGGAGTTAAACATGATTCAATGTCTGGAGGCCAGGGAAGTCATTGTAAGGACGTTATCAACACAAGGAGAGTCCCAGGACTCGCCCGTGGCCATCATCCCACATAATCTCCTGGGCTCTCCACGCCTCTCCCACCGAACCACCGCACCTCCACATCCCATTCCCCAACCGCAGTCCCACCCGGTACACTCACAAACCCATCCTCCTTATCCATCAACATACCCCCCGACTCACCCCCAGCCACAGGTTCAGCCTCTGCCTCGAGCACAGCCCCACACACTGCCCCATGCACAGGTACACTCGCAGCACATCCACCACCACCCTCCTCATCCCCAGCCTCATTTCCAGCACCAGCCCATGCCCAAATCTAAACCGCTCATAAGTGCCAGAGAGCCAGAAACCAAAGAGCATGAGGTGGGCCTTCGGCCAGGCCCGCCCTGGGAGCGCTCCCCCTCTCCGCTGCCTTCCATGCGCGGACCAAACCTGGAGCCGCCGCACTTCCAGCCACGGCGATCGCCCTCTCCTCAGAGGATCCTGCCGCAGCCTCAGGGAGCACCCATTCCCAACACCATTGCCAAGGCCATGGCCAGGGAAGCTGCCCAGAGAGTGTTCGCTGAAGGCAACAGGGTACGTGAGGACCTCGAAAAGAATATCAACCTCAGCTTTTAAGAGATTCTATCCCATGTCAGATTTTTCAAAATAATGTACAATTTTTAAGACACATTTTAAAACTAACAATAATTTGGAGCAATTTCTCTTTTTTTAGGTTGAGAAGAGGAACATCTTCAGTGAGCGGGGCAACACCATGCATCCAATCAACTCTGACGAGGAGGAGGAGGATGGTTACGACTCTCCTCATGCGAGGAGGAGAGGAGCCTCGGTGGACGAATTCCTCAGAGGCTCAGAGCTGGGCAGACAGGTACTTCACAGAGAACCTAACAAGCTGTGCTCAGCCAATCCGTGTGTTTCTTGGAAGAGCATATTTATATATGGAGTCACTGACAAAATCAAGTCTGTGTAAGATATTAGGTTATATAATGTAGGTATATGGGAAAGCAGCTTTACGCACGTTATAGGAAATTAACTATTTCCTGGATGTTTCAGAATTAAAATAAAGTATTATATGGAGCTGCTACTATTCTTACATTAACCAGCTCCACAAATGTTAGAGACAAAAAAAGGAATTTGAATTGAATTTGAGTCCAAACTCTGCTGCTATTATCTGTCTCGTGTTTTTTTCCCAGCACCATCATCACAACTACAGCCACAGCCACAGTGAGGAGTACCACACAGAGAGCAGCCGGGGGTCAGATTTGTCCGACATCATGGAGGAAGATGAGGAAGATCTCTACTCTGAGATGCAACTAGAGGAGGGTCGCAGGCGTAGCATCAACTCTCACAACACTCTAAAGGTACCTACTGCACAGCCTCAGTCAATAGGGGTTGACAGAGGAGAGGGAGGTTAGAAGGAGGGAGGGAGGGAGGGAAATGTCTCCTGTAGAGGTTCCTGTTCTCTCTCATAGGCTCTACAACCAGGCCCTTCGTGGCTTTGCCTGGCTGACCTCCCCCGCCCTGTGTTAGCCGATTTAGCCTTCTCTGTCCAACAGCCACTGCTTTATTCATTCAAGGCTGAGCTCATGGGCATGGCTGTGTATTAAAGTACGGCATGCGAGAAGGGAAGGCTGTAAACCAAATGCATAATGTATTTTTGCTTTGCATTTTGTGTGTAACAAGTTGAGTTAGAATTTGATATTTAAGTATGAAAATGTAAATATTGTCTCAGAGTGTCATGGCATATCAAGTTGCACATCATGGGAATCTCATTTAAGTTAGTACTTAAATGGAAAGTATTCACTTTGTTTATGTCCGTTGTGTCCTAATGTTGAAATGGTCCAACGTAAATGTGGATGTTAACATTGTCGGGTCAGAACTCCGTCTTCATTGTTCTGTGGAGGTGTGTTGATGCAAAGCCAGTCGACCGTCGTGATTGATGTTATCAGAGCGAGAGTCAACTGTTAGTGGCTGATTCATGTCTGTGTGGCTGCTATCGGGAGTCAACACCGAATCTCTTCAGATTTGGTTCTGTTAGCCCTGTTTCTGTCCAGGTAAACATGTACATGTGTTGATCACGACCACCTGCTCATCTGTGTTTATTTTAAACGCACAAATGTTCCATCACCGTTGTCATTGCCGTTTACATGTAAGTTACTGTTGCAGGTTTCCTTTACTAATATTAGGAATAATTTGTTATTTTTAGAATATGAACGCTAATGATGTCAAAATTTGGAATCAGGTGGACAAGTTACGAATGGATTTGTTTTGCCTTTAGTTTCCTGTGAGTACATACGAGCTCTGTATATTCTGCAGAAGTAAGATTGTTGCTAAAGGAGTGTACCAATATGCTTCACATTGTTATTTTCTGGCTTGTTAAAGTTGTATTTATTGTATTTATCCCTCACAAGTCAAGCTTTTATTTGGATATTTATCATTTCTCACGAACTAAATTCCCTGTATTCCCAATCGAGCGCTGTGTCCACGCCCTGTCTGTCCGTTGTCAATCCATGTGATGGTCTTCACAGATTCCTGTTCAGAGCATGCCATTTCCTCCTCACGGAATGAGACTGCATGTCCTGCTGCATTGCCAAAAATAACTAATTATGTCTTTATTTTGTCTTTTTCCCCCATTTGTTTGATTCACATACTGTGTTGTTTCCCGCCTGTACTTATACCTTCGAAAAACTTTTCAACCCCCCTTCAAAAACAATAAACTGAACTTTTTGAATTGAACTGAACCGTACAAATGTGGAACTTTTCCCTCCTGGTCATGACTGGAGGCGTATTACAAGCGTCAGGACCTTGCTGAGGAAAGAGACTGCTGGGACCTCCAGAGGGAGGTGGTGAAGCAGAAGTCGCTCCGCAGCAAGCGGCTCCACAGCATCCCTGAGGTGGCTGAGGAGGAGTCAGACGGCCTGGACATTATGGGCCAGCGCCTGTGCTTTGAAGAGGGCGGACGGCCGGGAACGCCACGCACTCAGCGGAGGATGTACCCCGAGGACAACCACATGCACAACCATTTCAACGCCAGCAAGAACTATCGCCACTTGCAGCGCCAGCGCTCCTCCCCTCGCTTCACTGACAGCCGCTACTGCTTCAAAGCCGAGGACCGCAGCTTAGGACGACCCAATCGGCAGAACACCAAGAGTCCTGATAGTGGTTTAGACTGCGGAAGTGAGGAGGAAGGGTCTCTAGGCAGGGTTCATCGAGGGTACTATACCCATGGGAGCCCCATGCGGGGGCCCATGCGCATCATCCACTGTGAAGGCCCAGTAGAAAGGCGGGCGCTGGCTATGGGCCGTAAAAGAACTCTGACTCGCCAGTGCAGCATGGAAGAGGAATTCTCTGATTTACCAGTGATTGCTGCCAAGTTGGTTCACACGGGTGACCTTAGGAACAGAGAGCACTTTGGGCCCGGTCGGGAGGCCGGGCAGCGAAACTACTCCAGGGAGGGGGCCATGAGCGAGGGCAGGCTGAACGAGCTGGACAGGGTCTATTACAGTCCCCGCAGGGAGGCTAGGGCCCAGTCTTTGTCCAGGCTCAACAGGGACCAGTCGCTGGTGTGTGATTCAGACTTTCTGCTGTACTTTCCATCAACAAGCTGCAGACATTCTGTTCTCTCAATGTTGTCTATTTTTCTTTACGATTATCCCCCTTCCTTTCATTTGACATTTTGATTTTCGTCGTATGCCAAGTTATCACATGTTCATGGTCTGATTTGATGTTTTATTTTGTGCTTGTTCTTTGAATGACAGGTGGATTTAAAGTAAAGCTTTTATTTACCTAAAGGCCATTTAACTACGTTTTGACTTCTCATGTCTTTGAGGAGAAAGGTCCCATTTTAAAGGGAAGCAGCCCGGCTGCAGCTGTTTCTCTGTGCAGTGCATGAGTACGTGCTGCTCCTGCCTTCTCTCTGCTAGCTTCATAAACTATTCTTCAGGTCTTCAGGCCTGCTGCGCTGCTGCAGTCTTGGGCCTTTATATCACCTTCTCCTGTCTCTCATTGCTTCACCTATAAAGTACGGGCAGATCAGGTCTTCCCATCCTGCAATGACTAATTTAGCCCATTGACATCATCTCATTGCTTTTCTCTTCCACTTGTTTCAGCAAAACTCTTTTCCATCAGCCCATCTCATTCATTGAATGTTTGTATTAACACCCAAACAGTAACAGCTCTGCTCAGCTAACCACATCTGTCGATATTCTCCACCGTACCTTCGTCCATCACGTCCACTCTTTCTCTCCTTTCTGTTTTGTGTCATCATTTGTTTCCTATTCGCATTGTGACATCTGACATGCACAGAACAAAACAAACCGAACAAATGGTCTTTAGCTGAACATCTTCCTTACCTCAGTCCATGTCGTTGTGTTGGGGGGGTTGATGTGGGTCGGTCAACTTGTTTTGATGGTTTGTTGGGTTTCTTTATTGTTTATAGATTTTTTTTTTCCTATTATTTTTTCCTTCCTAAGGACAAATGCAAGTCAATCATTTGTTCTTATGTTTTTGTTGTTGTTTTAACAGGATTGTGGACTCTTTCAAACATGTACTCCACCACGCTGGCACTTTAATCTTCTAACCTCTTGTCTATTTTTCACTCTAAAGATCATTGGGAACTCGCCGTCACATGGAAGTGCTGATCGTCTGGAACACTCAGGGAGGAGGCCGGTTCACATCGGCACCCCCCCTCAGCGACGGCCCATTCCATCCATTGGTTAGTGAGGTCACCAAACGAGGAGACGCCTCATCCCCACCTGCAGGGCCACTGACGTTTGTGCTATTTATACCATGTGTATCCCTTACCCATGTGAGCCGAGCTGTACATCTCTTCCATAGAGCTTAAACATAGCCCCCCTTTTTTGTAGGGTGTTTGCACACCCTGTAGCTGTTCATCCTCATGAGTTGGATTCGCCAAATGTTCCCATGCAGTTTTGCAGGACAGCTATCCTCTTACATCTATGTTTACTGCGGGGTTAACATGTTTACATGACCACCTGGTTTGACCTCTCCGCAACAATGCAAGCATTGCTGTTTTACACCCAGTAACTCCAGAGTGTAACCTGATGCCTTGTACATCCCCCCCTCTCCCACCCACACCTCAGGGCAACCTCATCATCCTACTGCCTCAGCATGATTCAATGGTGCCATGGGGTAGAGCAGTGTGTGTGTGTGCTGGGGATCTCTGACCGTAATGTTGTGATTGGTGTCTTCTGTAGAGATCACCATGGACAGTAACAGTGAGGGGAGTGAGGGGAACCTCTCACCCATCAAGGAGGATGTTTACTATGGCAGTGTAGCTCGGCGAAGGATATGGCGATCTATGTCCTCAGAGGATCAATCTGGTATGTGGTGCAGCTTCTCTCCAAGATGACAGTTCACCTTGACAATGCCCGAAAAGGCCAAGAATGGTTCTTGAACTCATGCAGTGATATCACAGTGGTCTTTCTTCTGTGCTGGATGGTTAGCTGCTTTGTGTAGTTTAACTTAAGTGGATAAACTGACAGGACAAGACTGGCCACTATTTCCCTTTGCTGGAGAATGAAAATCCCTTCCCTGTTTGTACTCCTGTCCCCCAGCTTCAACCCAAAGAAACCCCAACCCACCCCCCCACTCTTTCCATTAACCCTTCATATCCAAGCGACCCCAGCTCAACTTGGTCCAACCTTTATATCCCTCAGCTTCTCCACCACCTCCTCTTTTCCTTCTCCTCCCACTTTTCTGGGCCAGCTGCTCTTTTTCACTCTTAATTTTTTGCATGAAAAGTTTACAGTATAGTGAGAAGGAAAGTCACATTAGTGGATGAGTAAGTGCATTCTTACCCTTTGTTAGTATTCATCGGTTGGTTCATTAACTCTGCTGCCACCAAAATCAAACACACAGATTTTGCACACTTAAAATTTCATTTTACATCTTCCAATGAGCATATTTCACTTGCCTGCCGCGATATGTCTGACGTACTTTTCATACTTACTATTCTGCCTTTGAAACATTTCACATGGTGATCGATGAGAAGCATGGGAAACTGATATCAGGTTCATTCCCTCCCAATCACTGTCCCTGATATCCGTGTCACCGAGAACTGCAGGGACATTTGATGTGCTTTCTCCCTCTGACCTTTTTTCGCCTCACATCGTTTCCAGATGTGTCCCCAAAAAGCATGACCTTACAGCCGCATTTGATGTAGGAATGCTCTCCTCAACTCAGGACGGCATGCTTTTGAATCAGCCTCTGTGAGATAAGGCAGTGAAACAGCAATGAACAACGGTGCAGTGTTACTTGTTCACTCCTGATGTACACAGCCATTCAGTTTTCCTTGCACCCAAAAGCTGCTTGACACGTGTTTCCTGTCTGTGTTGTGTTGTACTGTGTTGTGTGATGTTTAGTGACTGTCACCCTGCAAGCAGAGATGTGTGAACGAAGAACCACTGCTGTGCTACGAGTACTGAGCCTATTTTGTAAAAAAAACAAAAAAAACAAAAAACTATTTGCCTCTAGTGTCATTTTCAAAGTGAAACATTAAAATTGCAAGTACAATTATCGCATTTGATCTCTGGCTCTTTTTTCACACATGCATCTCATCGCCCGCTCCCCTGTCAGCTCTAACAAAGAGACATCTTCTGCTCTCATTGCCTCTACAGCCAGCGTGGCTGTATAAGGCTGGTAGTAGCAGCAGAGGCCTCCTCTATGTTTCAGACGGCTATGGCCGGCGCAGGCACGGGCTTGGACGGCGCTCCCCGGATTACTTTGAGGAATCAGAGCCGGAGGAGATGACCCGTGTGTTTGTGGCTCTCTTTGACTATGACCCCCTGTCAATGTCTCCAAATCCGGATGCTGCTGATGAGGAGCTGCCTTTCAAGGAGGGCCAGATCATCAAGGTTGTGACTCGACCTGTGTCAATAGTCATCTATACCAACCGTAGCTGCAGGCGCTTCCGGGTGACTTCCCCTAACATTTTGTTATCCCTTCAGGTGTTCGGGCACAAAGACACGGACGGCTTCTACAGGGCAGAAATCAGAGACCGAGTGGGTGTGATCCCTTGTAACATGGTCTCTGAGATCCAAACAGAGGATGATGACATGATGGGCCAGCTCCTCAAACAGGGCTTTCTGCCACTCAACACTCCTGTGGAGAAGTTAGGTGAGACATTTCTCCTACAATAACCTCTTTCATTTGGACCCTCTGTGTACTGTTAATTTACTGAAACATTCTTTTTCCCTGTGATCCTTCAACTTAATTATGTTTCTCTGCTTTCCCCTGAAGTGAACTGCGACCGTTTCAAAGATGGCCGCTCAATAAATCGCAGGTCCAGAAAGTCCAAGAGAGGTCTGTGTCCGGCGAGATGCTCCTACGCTCTCGGCTTCACCGTCATCATTGCACACCGTCTTTTATCATCTATAAACTGCTTGATTCCCTAAAATTTGCTGCCAATCCAGCCAATCAGATTTTTGACTTGCAAGGCTACTATAAGTTGATGATTGTCATCACATCCCTCAGTGAAGTTTTTATGTTATTCCCTATGTTTCTTTCTTCTGTCTCATTTTTAAAGAGAGGAACAGGCGGAGTGGGCGTCAACACCCGATGTCGACGCGGAGAATGGTGGCCCTGTACGACTACGACCCCCGAGAGAGTTCCCCTAACATTGATATAGAGGTACTGTACAGTTCCAGCTATCCACCACGTCTTGACAATTCTCTGTCACCACCATCATTTAATGAAAGCAGTGTGCTAAGATGATGTAAGTTTATAAACAAAGACATTTCAATTAGTTTGACGTGTATATAAAAACCTGTAATTTCTCTCTTGCGTAGAGTAAGGTGAGATTATTGATGCCGCTCTCGTTTGTCCATTGCTAATGAAGCTACTGCCTGGAGACGATCTGATAATGTGGCTACGGAAGAGGCAGCAGGTGTTTCTTTAACCTTTCGACGAAGCCGTATTAGCTGTTTTCAGCTGCTTCCAGTCTCGCACCAAGCTAACTACCTCATGGCTGCAACTTGATATTCAGCCTTGCATGAGTGGTGTCAATCTTGTTATCTTACTCACACAGTATTACATTGTTCCACTTAGGAGTAACAGTTAGGAGTAGGATTGAAAGTACTGTCCAATGCTGTTATTTTGGCCCCTCCCCCCTGGTTTCACTTACTCTCACCTTTCTATTGGCACTGCCACCGACACAGTATGAGGGCAACAGACTGAATGAGGAGGTGAGTGAGGGTGACGACGTCTGCTCTGTGTGTGTTTCCTCCCCTGTTTGTTGGACTGCAAGGGAGGAGGTGGGCTTCGGATAACGGGCCACGGCCTTCTGTCCTTAGCGGTCATGAATCCAGCCCCTCATGCATCACCCGAGCAAACACCTCCCCTCCTCGGCTTGATCTCTGTGTTGACCTGTCTCCTTACATACTGTACATGCGCTACGTTTGGTTTGTGTGTTCTCGAGAATCCCGTAGGAGAGATTTTGCACCGTGTGTTGCAATCCTGTCTTCAAAGTTCCAACATTTGATGCATTTACAGTTGCAACAGTCCCTTTGCTGCGACTGAATTGACACTCGTGTTTAAGATGCATCACGTTAATTTGGAGAAGGAAGCACAGCATTTCAAACTCATCACTCCCCAGTAGATTGGATGTTTTGGAAAGTCTTTTGCACAATTGAACAGCTGTTAACAAGAAAAGTACAACAGGCTTAATACTGCTCTTTCCACTTTGGTAGGCTGAACTGACTTTCTGTGCCGGTGATGTCATCACTGTTTTTGGGGAAATAGATGAAGATGGATTTTACTATGTAAGTATATCCTTAAAGTTTTACCAGACGTTGTACATTAAAAACATACGTGAGTTGTAGCAACATTTTCATATAGGCAATCGTTATGGTTGCATTTTAAAACATTACCATATTATTCTTTTGTTTCCACAAAAAATGCACCTACTTCTAGACGGGTGCTGGTAATACTTGCATGAATAGTGAAGGTCAACATATCCAGTCCTGCTGACTCAGTGCACATGTGCAGCTGAGCTCGAGAGATGAGTCTCCATCTCTTCGTAAGATCATTAATAAAACCCCGATGACGGAACAGTGTCTGACAGCAAAACCTTTGCTAGGTTCTTCGCAAACCTTGGTTGTGATGATTTATTAAATCGTTATTCTTAAGACTGTAAAGTGTTGGGTTGTTGTTATTATTAGCACGCAGAGTTACAGAGAACATGCCGTAGGCTACTCTCTGCAACGACGGTAGTCATCTAAGTGGACAATATATTCAATATGTGCAAAGGATTCTTTCAACTACATTTTAATGAGTCACGTGACATGACAAAACTGGTGATGGCCTGCTGAGGTTGAGGATTATGTAAAAGGGATAATGTCTGACAAAGTGTCCATCATCAGGAATTAGGCTAATGCTCGGGCAGCAAGATCCAAAGCCAATAACAGTGTGTACAATTGAAAAAACAGTAGATATAAGTGACAGTGTATTTAACAACAACACTAGTTAGCTATTCAGCCATGTCGTTGTCCCCGAATCGAGATTTTCACTAAGAAATGATGCGTACATGTGAGCAGTCAACAGAACTAGCGAGTTGAATAGAAAATGGGGAGTCAGATGACTTCTTATGTCACAACTGCACTGGAACTACGTAATAGATTTAAAGGGCATACTGCAGCCAACATAGACTGTATAAAAGAAATGGAGCAAGAGACCACTCTAGGGACCCAAATGGTTGTAATGGGTTGGAGCATGGAGCGAGTATGACACAGCCGTGTCTGCAACTTAAATGACGGGGGAAACGTGTCAGCAAGCAATTGCTTATGAAGCCACTCAAAGCAACAGTGATATGAATCAGAACAGTAAAGCTGCAGGCTGGTACTACATAACAATGAGCTGACAGCAGCTGTGTAGTGCTGACAGGAGCTCCAGAGTCAGTCATTCATCACTACAAGTGGCTCCTTTCACACGGTCATTCATCTTTTGTTCTCACAATATGAACTATAGGAGCATGAAGGAACTTTGAAATGTACAATGGAAAGAAAAGCTTTAAGAACTTACAGCTTTAATTTGATACATGTGTAGTAGTATAATCAGAAAGACGTTTAAAACATGGCAGAGGGAGTCTCACTGACGTTGTGTCCTCCACAGGGCGAGCTCAATGGACACAATGGACTTGTTCCCTCCAACTTTCTAGAAGAAGTGCCTGATGATGTAGAGGTTTTTCTCACTGACTCACCATCTCGTTACCCCCAGGACACTCCAGCACGGATAAAGACCAAAAGGGTACATGCTCCTTTGCAGTACTAGCACTCTTATCATCCATTTATCTTTTTAGTTCTCCCTATCTCTTTCAGTTTGGTGTTTGTGTGTGCGTGTGTCTCATTGGTCCAATTACAATGGGATTTGTGACCTGTAAATAAATAGTTGTCTATGATCGATGAAAAAATAAAACTTAAGACTAATACTTGACAGAGGTACTTTTATTTTTTATGTTTACTGCTGTGGAAGAGGGACGGTCTGCATTGTAAAATACATGGATACATTGTATTTATGAAGCATTCTCAATGAGACTAAATTAGAGGGGTGGACCTCCTGTGACATTTTATTTTTTCTGTCTTGTCTTGAAAAACAGCAGTTAACACCTTTTTGCACATGCATATTTGGCAGATGATTTATGAATATATTCTGTGTTTGATCTCAAATCATTTCTAATAGAGTAAATAGTTTTGATGTTCTGAAAGATGAACTATGTAGTCTGTAGCTCAGCATGTTCTATAGTCCAGATGTGCATGAACATTTTATATAAAGATAAGTCTAGTGTAGTACATCTTTTGTATCTGTTCCTGAACACCTTGTTTTGTACATTGCTTTCTTGTAAAGTACGTTACTTAGCCTATGTTGCCATGAGAGAGTAATTTCAGAAGTAATTATTTCAAAAGTGTAAATATGTGATGTTATTTTTGTGTTTAACAAATGATGCAATTGTTTAAATAGTTGTCATCAGATGTTTCTTTCCGTGTTCTAATTTGCCATTGTCATCGTGCAAACTACTGAAATGCCATCAACATATTTGTTTATTTCTTTTCCTCACCTGCTTGGCAAAACAGAAGAAGAGTGTTCATTTCACACCTTAAAGGCTCTGTTTCCGTCACGTAAGTGAGCAACTGAGGATACCAAGATTACGCTCCCCTCGTCTAATGCAGATGACATGGGTACCCTTAGTTTCTGGTATGCAACATGTATACTTAATATGACATTCCTTTAGTGCTGCTATACCTGTAGGCAGTGGTAGGAATACACCCAATATACTGTGTGTTGGTAGGAGATTGTAACCCTGGCCAATGCATTAGACAAGAAGTGTGGTATCTTCAGTTGTTTCTCTGAGTGTTGTACATGACAATGTCCGTCTCCTGAAATAAGTCTCCTGCTGTAACTCATGGTAAGCTAAAAGGCCATTTTTGCACTTTTACCCTCAATTATCAAAATTCATTTAAACTAGTGCTGCTAGTATTTAGACAAGAACATACCAATGCTATGCAAATACCCGAAAGAAAGAGTAGACACTTAGGTCACCTGGTTTTGGCTTTTTGTCAAATTTCACAATCTTGATAATGTTTCTGATTTGTCTGTAATTAATACTGTGAAATTGTAAGATGAATACTTTATTCCTAATTTTCAGTCACATGAAATCTGAAACAAAAGTTTACATTTTAGTATTCAGAACAAAGTTTGTGAACCAAGCTTCACAAAAAAGCAGCAACCAAGAGTTGTAGATTTAATATGAGCCTGTGAAACTTTTGCTGAACTATGGCCCGGCTGCTATAATGGTCAGATATGGAGTACTGCTAAATGTATAAACTCGTTTTTATCATTTAGCTCAAATACTCAGCAAACATTAGGACAAGTGGTGAACTCAGTAATTGGTATCATACAGAATAAGCGGTTTGAAAGCATTAGCCACCTCAAGCTGACTATACCAGACAGGCCATACCGGACCAAGAAAGACCATAACCAAGACAGACCAAGACAGGCCATACCGGACCAAGACAGATCATACCAGAGTGAGACAGGCCATACCAGACCAAGACAGACCATAACCAGGACAGGCCATACCAGAACAAGAGACGTCAAATCAGACCAAGACAGGCCATACCAGAAAATTCAGCAAACAACTGCTGAATTGAGCAAAGACGTGTTTGTGTCTTATTAATTCAATTTTGCACTTGTTAGTGGCAAAATGCAATATTTCGTCTCTCAGAGGTTAAGGTACTCAACCTTAACACTACAAAATACTAAATGACTGATTTTGATACAAGTTCCTGCAAAAGATTACAGTCCCCCCCCAAAGTGCAAGTTCAAGGAGCCTTTTAGCTTGTGATTACAGAAAAGGAATAGTGACTAGCAGTTTCTCTGTAACCCAGTTGTATCAGTACATCTCTCCCCCTCTCTCTCTCTCTATATATATATATATATTTAAGAGGAAAGAAAGAAAATGTGATATAAATATATCCCACGTGTCCCAAAATGCAAATGTATCTGTAGATGTGAGAGAAACAGCCCTGCCCTTGATAGTCATTGTTGGGAAATGTCGTCACCTTGATGTGGAAGTCAGTCAATGTTTCAGTTGAGTGTATCATGCTTCAATTCTGTGTTCTAGCTTACTCGTGGGGAAAACTGTTTCTACATGACAATAACGGGTGGGGGGTGGGGAGTGTGTTTCTCTAAATGAGTTCACAAAACATCGACCAGGGAGTTAGACTTCAGAGCTATGATGACCCTGCTGAGACAGAAAGGACTTAAGGGAAGGTGGGGAGTAGTGACTGAGGTGTGACAGACGGCTGGCTCTTTAACACCCTCAACTGTCCCTTACGGGTCTCCCATTAGGTTCCTTTGGAAAAATCGGGTCCGCCCAGAAGAGCAGCCTCTTCCACAGCGCGTCCACACATCCCAGGCTCTGGCCCTGCCACTGTGGGGCCCGGCCGTTCCATCAAGGCCCCACTGGACATGTACTGAAAAGAAAAAGGGACTGCTCTGCAAAGGGAAGAAACTATTGCAAAGACTTGGCGCTGTAAAATTATTCCTTGACATACCAGGAAAGCGTCATCTGCATCCTTGTACTGTTAAAAAAAACAAAAAAACACGGCATTTGTGACAGCAAATGCTTAATCTTTGTACATCTGTTGTATATTTGTATTTATTTGATCATTACTACATATTTTGAATAATACATTTCATATTCTGGTCCCGAGACCTCACGGTGTCAGAGGATGAAGTGTTGAAGATCTTACCTCAGTCTCTTGCTGATGAAGTTTAGCTCGAGACGGAGACGGGGCCCTGGGCTCTCCATTTTGCACTTTGTCAGTCTGATGGCACTTAAAAGATGACATCATTCCTCAGTCTGACCCACGTCTCAGCATTCAGCAAGTCAGAATGTCAGTCACACAGTGAGGGGCTCAGTTCAACCCCTGGGAGTCCTTTTTGAATATGGGGACAAAGATGAGACATTGAGAACAGCCGGTCACATAAAATGATTGAGGTGTGCATGCTCTACTTCTGCACCTTCCCTTCTGACCCCCCTTGAGAGCGCATGCAATGTGATTGGCCCGGTGTGGAACCCGGAGCTCGCAGTACTTTCACACGGTGTGGCTGATATGCTGAGCAGTATACTGGGACAAATTAGCAGTTATTTGCATCAACAACCATGTGAGGCAAGTGTTTCCCGCAACATGTCACATACAAAATAAGCACATACTCTACTAACTACAGGGTCTCTGCAGCGAAATCAGCCTGCTACGTCCAGTTGAATGGAAATGCCTAGTAGATCCAACCTTTATGTACTTGCCTTATAATTGCACAATGGTTAGTACTTTGTCCAGTAGAGTGTGCAGTTCCATGTCGATTTATGTTACTTCATAAAACAACCTTGTTGCAGGTGTTACTCCTGACTTGTGATGCGCAGGGTATTGTCATGTTCCATAGGACCAGAGATTACACATAAAAACCCCAATAGTCCTGGTAACAATTTCCATCTTCAAGCTGATCAGAAAGAAATATAACTAAGAAATAGATCATGAATATGGACAAAATTCCTCCCTGCATATCAATGTGTGGGGGCTATTGAGAAAATAAAGGCACTTTTGAGTTCACTGTTTTGATGTCACATTGATGCACATCTGGTTCTAATTGATTACAAGGAAATATTGGAAAGAACACAGAGGAACAGATAGACGCTGGTTAGTCTATGTGACATAGCATCAGAAAATCAAGTCCTGGTGCTGTACCCCATTTGATGCCTAACATGCAACACTTTTGGGCTTCACATGAAGTTTTTTTTTTTTTTTTACTTCTGCAGTAGTTAAAGATCACACACAAGGCTACCTCTACCCTACTACACCCAAATCTAATAGATCTGAAATATGTTTATTGAAGCCAATCTGTCATTGATGCCTGTTCAGTGTGTCCAGTTATGATGGGGCAGGACAATAAGTACTGTAAATCAAAATTATATTCTATATGTCACCTTATATGTAAAGTTGTGAATGTATGATGAATTGAAAGCCAATGTATTTTCAAAGTTGCCCAAAAGGATTGTGCAGATGTTCGTCTTTGTGCGTGAAATGAAACAGTCCACCTTTATCTTCTCAGACGACTTTGTTCCCCATTTCATCCTTCCATGTATTTTAAAATCTAGCTATTTTTCCTAGTTACACTGAAACTGCCAAAAAAAAGAATGTATGCAAAACATTCTGTAACATTTTCTGTACAAGTCTTGGCCGAACAGCCATGCTAACCAACAGTAAACTGATGAACATCTTTTCCTCTTTATAGACCATGTCCTCAGACATTGCTTCTTTTCATTTTGAGTGACTGTTGCTCTTTTTGTACTTTGTCCATTTGTAAAATTGTTTTTAAATGTTTATACTTGATTTTCAAACTGCCTTTTTTGTACATTTAACTTTATAATCAAACAGTGCAAGCTTTTCCCATGGTGTCTTGAAGACCATATTGTTTAAAAGTCTGCAATTGTGTGCTAGCTTTATGATAAAAGTTATCAGCCTATATTGATGGATACAAACTATTGTGTGGGTGTGCATGTGCAATCTTTTCTAAAAAAAAAAAAAAATACCATCTGAATAAATTTGATATTTTCTAATATTTGCATGTTTGATTGACTAAAGACAAGAAAATTGATAACAAAAGACTGTTTAATACAATCAAAAACATTTTTTGATATCAAACTGATATTCAACATTCTGAACTGAAGGTAATTTATCTAACACAGTTTATAAACAGGTTTTTAAAGGCAAGTCTAGCACCAAGGCCAAACAATTTCTCCTCCCTCTACAAGTAGAAGAGAAGGTCATCAAGTTTCACACTGGGCTGTCTGTGGATGCTTTGACCCACAAGGAAGGACAACTTGTGGGCGTACTGGCAGGGAGCAGGAACTCTGATGACACCCTTAAAAACAGTGAAATTTGATAAGAATATGTCCTGGCATCCTTTACACTTCTAAAAATGTTATGTGCTGATAAGGAAATGGGACTTCTGGAGGACCGGACCAATGCACGGAACTCAATTCTGCTCAATATTTATGTCTAATCAATCTCAGCTTAAAGAATATTGCAAGTCTGAATGTCTTCACAGGTTTTAACACTTAACACTGCAGCCAGGCATCTGGAAACACATTAGGAAGTAAATCTACATCCAGCATACCTGATAGTTGTAGTACATGTGGCAGAGCTTGTATGTAAGACGCTGCATGTGATCAGGCTTCAGTCCGCTGCTGTCATAAACAACATTGTAGTGGGTTGGAGAGACACTTCCACTTCGGACAGCCTGGCTCACGATGTAGAAGTCATACCTGTCAAATTGGGTTTACAACAGTTATATTATTTAGAATGAACAAATAAAAGGATACAAGAACAGCAAACTTAACGTACCACTCTGGACGAGTGACCTCCGAGTCAACAATGGTTCCTGGTGGAGGGTTGTTGACCTGGTCTCTGAAGACGGTGAAGAACCTGCTACTGATGCGCTTCTTGACCACCACCACAGTCAGCTTTGGCCTGAACAGATAGGAAGGCTTAATCAACAACTGGAAATGTAACGCAAGTTGGACATTAAAGTTCCTTAGTTGTGGAAACCTCCCCAAACTACATCTACCAGAGCAGAATTCAACGTGTTTATAACTATAAAGCAGCTGCCAATGTTAAAATCGTGTGCAGGAAAGGCTCACATGTAGTCTTGCCCCATGGACTTGATGGACTCCTTAATCTGAGCCACCTCGTAGTTAACCACACTGTGCAGCTGACCGTCTCCCACTCCATCACGGTACACAATGATGCGTGAAGGAAGGCAGTTGTTGAACTTAAGATAGTCTTTGAGAGCACCTGGAAAACAAATACAAAAAAGGTATCAGATGCTTCACATAATTTAAAGTATTTAGTTATAAACACTTGCGAAATAAAAGACTTGCCAATCAATGCCATCTTCAATTCGTCCATGATTTCCTGGCCTTTGCCCTGAAGCACACACTTTGAAAACCACCTTGACAAGAACAAAACATAAATTTCACATTTCCAAATTACAACTCATTGGTTGCACTATAGGATTAAACCAAACAAACTGTGCGGCAGATGTTCAGAGCAGATGTAAATAACTGTATTTAGATGGTAGACATCATTTTGTTCCAGTTGTAGGTACTAACCTGCTCATGCTTTGATTGAGACTGGCCACGAGCGCACCAATGGACCTCTTTCCAGCGGCGCTATCATGGTAGCAATCAATGCCCACAATCATCAGCTGCTTGAGCTGCACACACGTGACAAGGTTTTTTTCATTTTTCATCAGTATTGATTTACCAGCTGATTCAAACCCAAGTCATCATCACGTCCCATTTGTAGATTGAACCTTCTACAATATGGTGAGACGTTATGCTGTCACAAAGTTAGTTAAGTTTAGCTCAAGGAAATACAACCCCTCCCCCCTATAAAAAAACCCCACACATACCTCATAAAGTAAAACAGGTGGCATAAATTCAGAAAGAATAAGAAATTCAGAGTTTATCAAATTGCAGTGAGTAGGGTAAGAAGGTTCAGAGCAACCATTCAATGGCATTTTGGTGTACAACTGCTTTGAATGTAATTTAGTTTCATTGGATACTGACCACAATGTTGTACAATGTGCAAGTCACTTACAGGGATCTCCACGCTCCAAAGCTCTCCTCCCATCTTGCAAGCCATCTGCAGTACAATCTTGGTAGCGATAGTCATGAGTGCCTGAGGTCTGCTGAGGGTACGGGACAACACACACTGGCTGGGTGTGGGGCATTCCACACAAAGGTACTTCTTAACAGTGTCGTATTTGTCCTTCCTGTTGCTGACCAGGATCACCACCACCTAACAAGGGAAATTACTGGTAGGTCTGTACTGCTTCATTACAGTGGCATTTCTAATTTACAAGCCTAAAAACATGCTCACAAAAGTCAAGTTCAGTTGCTTGTTGACATGCAGTTAAATACAGGTAGTTTACCTAACATACTAATAATGTTCATTTCTTAACGGAGGTTTCTCCATGTTCCACACAAGTCAGAGCGCTGACTTAAATTTGAGATTACAACCTGCTCTTCTGTGGCCATTATGGATTTAGTCACAAACCATCTGCGTTTCAGGTCGAACATTGTACTGCAAGGCTTTCAGGAGTGACTCTTGATGATCCTCGTACTCAATCCTGATTGGAGGACAACTCATAATTAAATTATAAAAACATTCAACAACAATGAACAGAGTATAAACTTAGCAAAACCTTGAATATATATTCAGTTACCAGGACACTTTAAGAATGTATTCTGTTGAGTATTTAAGTGACAACAAATGACTGTCCTTGCATCTGAAAAGCACTAAACATTTAAGGATTTAAGGTGGTGAACAAATACTACTTCTGACTGTAGAGAGATTGTTTAAACACGAGCACTCACACCACAGGTTTCTGTAAGCGGATGCCAACTGGACCTGAGACTCTGTCGAGGGACTGCATGAGGGACCTAGCTTCATTGGCGTTACGTCGGTTGTGAAACAGGAGCCAGTTGTTCAGTGCAGGAGAGGAGATCACAGGTATCCCACGCATCTCTCTTGACCAGTCAGCAGTCAATTGGTTGTAGTCGTACTAAATGAAAAATACATTCATCTCTCAATTATGATTATGTGCATAAATAATTGAAATATATTCAAGATGAAATAAATACACCCCATACAACCATACCGATTTTTGTCCCTGGAAAATCCTCTCCGGTTGGAGGACTCTGCCAGTCAGATTTAGGAGCTGCTTATCAAAGGTTATTCCCCACTTGTCCAGCTCTGCCTGTGCGTCGGCATTCCTATGATATAAATTAGGATTTTAATCAAAACCTAAGGGTATCTTCCTTGTGTATGATAAACTTGCAAATTCAAATGTTGGTGGATGAACAACCCAATCACCACTCGCTGCTGAGATGGAACAAATGGAGAAACAGTGAAGAGCACAAACTTTCATTATGGTTGCAAATAATGCAAATATTACAGAAATTGATCAGCCATGAAAAGAATTTCTAAAAAAAGGTCAATGTCAAATGTTTTCAAATGGGAACTAATGTAGTTTTTCAAAAATACCTGTGCTATGAGTCATCTTTAGGCCTCAACCTGTCAATACACAGAACTCTAGATGGACACTGGAATCACATTGCTGTTGAAGTGATGTTAACCCTGATGTGGTCAGCATGTCTACTGCTTTTGAATCTTTAGCCATAAATACACAGTTTAACTGATAGTCACCTACCTTTGTATGTTGGTGACAAATCTTTTGAGGCGTCCCTCCCTCTGCTCTGGGGACAGTCTGGTGTGGACGCTCAAGTCCTTCATGATGTTGAAGTCTGCTCGCATCTTATCAGTCAGGCCTGCCAAACGCATCAAGTTATTCTTTCAACAAGTAGCAGTAAAGTATTCCAGATGCTCTGATCTCACCAATAACTACCCATCGGACTTCAGTCACTTTTATGCTCTAGTCTAACGTTCATAGTGATTATAGCCATCAAATTTTTACGTTGTTTGTGAACAGAAATAAAGTCCTCCTGACAATGAAAATATCAGGACTAGAGTACAGTGTTAGTCCTCAAATTATTTGTAAGAAACACTATAATCTTTATCAACATAAAGGATGTCTTTTTAGACACTGCAGAGTTGAGATGGTTACCTGTGAGGTAGCACAGCTCTGGAATGAGCATGGCCGGGCCGGGAGGAGGCTGACCAGGCGGACTACTCTTCTTCACATGGCTTATAAGCAGCACCTGGTTTCTGTCAGCGATGTCCAAGTTATATTGCTGGGAAAACAAAACATGAATATGTAAGTTAGGGAAGAACACAGGTGGTCCAGGAAGGCTCCCCTTTAAGCTTTAGAAGAATACAGAACTTGTGTCTTGTCATTTTATAGTCGACATATACAGACTTCTTAATTGAACTCTACATACTATTTGTCTCATTTTCCAGTACAGGCTCAGAGAGGGCATTTATTAGATTGTGTGTGTCAGGAGAGTGCAGTTACACACAAACACACACCAAATACTGCCCAAGACCAATACTTGTGCTGGACACCTACAGTCTTGTAGTAGTCCTTGAAGGAGATTTCAGGGCCTCCTCCCTTCTTGAATGTGTTGTTGGGAGTGTGATCCCAAGCAATGTCATCAATCCTGTAGGTTTTGTTGTTGTACCTAACAATGTGAGGGCCAGGAAGAGACAGAAGAGTTGAAGATAAACACGTATTAAATTAAGGAAACTGAATAAAAAGGTGCTTTAAAGCTGATGTACAGTATTTGTTGGTCTGATTAAAGATACAAGACAAGTGCATAAAATGTGTGAAATGTTGATCTTACTTTGTGAGGACTATGAGTCCAACGAGCTCCTTAGCACAGATATCAGTGAAGCGATTTCCACAGTTCTGCCTCAGGTTGGCCATGAAGTCCAGAACCGTTTCACTTCGCAGCACCTTGTGGCTCACATCGGTACAGAGCATGATAGAAGCCTCGTACTGCAAGATAGTGGTGGAATATCCCGGCCAGATGGTCAACCTGGAATAAGATATGAATAATATTTGGTTTCCATCATTTCTAATCACCCATGAAAAGAAGTAGATGTACCAGTGACCTCACCACACCTCTTACACATTTTCATTAGGCTTAAGATTTTTCCACAGGACAATCATTTTAGCCTTTGAACAGCTGCATAATTCCTTGTTTGCACCCAAATACAACAGGAAACATCCATTCACACTAAACTTCATGTCACCAAGAGGGTAACAAACTAGATTCTATACAAGATGTCGGTTCATACGTCATTCATATAATTATCATTTCAGCTGACGAGCTAGCCCCACACGTCTACTCACCTAGTAAACGCATTGGACCTTAATGCCGACTGCTTCATTTATAAACCTTTTGTCTGAGGAGCCTTCAAGTTGGTCTGAATAAAACTTTAAAATGATCATTGATATAATTCGGTACCTTCTTCTATTGCTACTTTGACATTTCTGTGCAGCACCTGTCCAATTGTAGATGTGTGCATGACTCATTACGATTAGTTTTCAAATTTCAGAAGTCTATGGTTCTTTCAGAAACTCCTGGTGGACAACATTTTTAAAATTTTTCTATATCTAAACATATATGACATGATATTGCACAATAGATGAACAAATATTGTGAGGCAAATTACTAAACCTGTGCTGTGGGATGTTGAGTGGATCTTTGGGGTTGTAGTAGTTGCGTCCAATCTGCTGCATGTCAAGAATTTTCAAGATCCTGAAGAAATAAAACAACACCATTAAAGTAAAGTATTGGCATATTTTAAGATGGATGAAATCCAGTAGACAATCGAATCAAATCTTTGGTGCCATTTCATTTGGCTAATGCATGTCGTTATTGAAAACTAGACAAACCTTCTGAATATGATGTTGTAAAACTGCAGGCACACTGGTGATGAAGGTGGCAGCTCATTTGTCAGGGTGACTGTTATCTGAACTTTCTCTCCATTTCTTGTCTCACTGTGTAGCACTGTCTCCTAAACACAAGGTCAGACAAATAGTTCTATACAGACTAGAAACATATGCATCAACCAAACTTAACCATCTGAAGAAATGCATCATGGCCTTTAAAATACAGCTTTCTGCTTTTCTTGCATTATGCGAGTATGAAATGTCACAGTACCTTGCTGTGAAGTCTGTGAGGCAGAAAAAGCAGAGCTCCATCAAAGGTCCTTGCTGAGCCTAGTGCTTCCTCATGCTGGAAGAGGAGAGCATATCTCAAGCGTCGAGACTCCATTGGGGGTTTAAAGTCCACATGGTACTGATAAAGTACCCACTGAGGCCGGGACTGGATGCGAAAGAAGTTTGCTGACAACTCAATTCGATTACCAGATGTTCCTGAAAAGTAAATGTATAATTTACAATACAGTCCATCGATAATAGAATATACTGCGGCAGAAAATGTTTGTGTGTGTGACTTAAAAATTAAAACAGACCAGACTTTGACTCTCTGACATGCTCCATAGCCTCCCTGGTGTGAATTCCTGTATCAAAGAAATCTCTGTGGCGGCCACCTCTTTCTCCCAGTTTTACCGCATGAAATCCGGTTGAGATCTTAAGAGCAGCTAAAAGAGATGGATAGCTCGTCAAGAGAGTGGTTAAAACGGACATATATAGGAAACATGTTAAGTGTAATGGTCACCACAGTGCAAATGGAGTAAATACTCCATAAATTGAGTGTACAAATATTTTCTTATGTCTTTGCATAGCCATGATCACTCCAATTAAGCGCAAATACATAACTTTGTGTGACACTACCTTCTTCAGTATAAGGTCCTGGAGCACCCTTCTGCCTCCCCCTACCAACTAGCTGCCCCTCCACTGGTGGGTCAGCCTTTGATGCTGGCTCTAGAGGCTGGCCCTTCAAGAAGAAAAAATAAAAGTTTGAGGTTTAGCATTCGTGTGGAGGAGAACAGTCTTCCTTTACATGGAAATTTAATTTATAGTAATTTGCAATCAAGGTTCCTCATTAAACACCCACCAGGCACCTAGGGAGGTGGCTGCTTCATTAGTGAAGTAAATGTCAGTATTAGGGTTGCAAAATTCTGTGAATTTTCAAAGTTTCCATGGGAATTACCGGATATTTATGGGAATAAACCAGGCATAATCCTGACTAAAACAACCAGATTTTATTCAAGTACAGTTGAATAGCTATGCTATTCCTCAATCACATGCACATAGCACACTGCTTACTGCAGGGCTATTGAGACCACGCCCCCTACATGCACTGTGCATTCCTCCATCACATGCACAGATGATTTCTAGAATCCTGGACCACACTTTTGAACCCAGAGCACAAGACTAAAAGTGAAATGGGTTTTGATGATATTATGTGGAAATATATTTAACAAATTTGATGCATGGTACTAATGTTTAACCTACAAATATCACATAAATGTATTCATACAGTAGATAGCTAGCTGTAAGTTAGATGCCAAATAAACTAAAGCTAGCATAGCCTCATATATGGTAAATTAATTTCTCTTATCAAGATGCTAGCTACCTCAAATCTAATGTTTTTTTTTTCTGCCTCCTGCTAGATGTTTATCAATTGTGAAATATTTTCAAGCTCATTCCAGTTGTTTAGCTAGGCTAACTATGTATACATTATATGTTCATGCCATTGCATTAGTATTCTTACGGTTATCCTCTTCTACAGAAAAAATCTCAAATTTTCTAGCTTAACCTAGACATTTTCCACCCCTTTGCAATCCTAGTCAGTATACTACCAACCAGTGTGGCAGTCTATCATGCTTCTCTCTCTGCTTCTTTCCCACGTCAGTGATGGATTTTGACAAGGGATTATGCAAAAAGTATACAGTAAAAGTACTTCAAATTATGTGTGCAAGCAGTCCAGGAAGTACTAAGTTAAAAAATAGTACTTTCATAAACTACTTATGGGAAAAATGCTATCAATCCCACCTCAAAGTCAGGCAAATGGGCGTTTATGTGTTCACTATAATGGATTTTGACAAGGGATCATGCAAAAAGTATACAGTTCTGGTTTCTCTGGTCTGAGTGATACTCGAGGAGAAAAAGACTGATTATACTTGAAAGCAACATACACGAGACTCACTGCGCTGGAATTAAATAAGCGCTCCTGAATTTGGTTAATAAAAACATAAATTTGTGTTTATAGCAAAGGGAGTTGATGAGCTACCTAAATGTCTATTAGTTACACATGCTAGTTTGAGTTACTCAAAGTGCTAATGTAATCTAACTTTACAGTGTAAGGTAACATTAAAGTAACGTCTCTTACCACTCCAGGTGTTGCCGTCTCTTGGCCGCGTGCTCGCCCTCTTGCTCGTGCTCGACCAGTCATTTTCGGACAGTCTCAAATGGCACCCTGTTGTCTCCAAAGGAACTCTCATTAACTCAGGAACAAACTATATTAACATTATCTGCATATAACGTTCTGAAAAAAATGACTGACTCCCATAATCATGTGAAATCATTTCAATCAATTGTCGGTCTAAATTTAGAAAGGACGACATTGAGTAAAACGACAGCCAACTATTAAAGTAGTTGGTAAGTAGTGTAACTATGTGACATTTCTTAAAGTTACTTATATAAATTCGGCGCCCTCTACTTTTGTTGAGGTTATCAGTTAAAAAAAAACCACATGCTCGGTTTTGCTAGCTAGCTAATGAGCATAGGCCATGGAAAGCCGACCCCAATAAAAAACATTTTTCATTACCAGGATGCCACAAATGTTACTTATACTTCAAAATTTTTTTTTACATTTTACATTTACAATTTTAACATTTAACATACATGTTACGTTAGTTAGAGCTAATGAAAATTAACATTTTACCTGATTTCCTTCCGTTTTCATGTTACAAGACTGTTGTATTTGTGACAATACACTAATTAACAGATATGACATTATAAACATTGTATTGTAAAATCTGATACAGATTAATTTCAATAGGAATACTCACGTTTAAAGAAGTTTATTTTTTCGACAGAACAAGCTGCCCGCAGGTGCATTAATTAGCGATAAAAAAATTTCGCGCCACTTGTTTTATAGGCCTCTTCACTCTGAAGATTATTGCGCTTGCAGTTTTTGTTAACTTTTATCAGACACATCATCTGCTTGCCCAGGATGTGTGTTCATACTGCTAGTACAGTTGTTCACGATTAAACTAATTAAAACGTCGGTAAAGGGGGTGAAACACAAATTAATTAAGAATAAGGTCAAGGAACTACTTTTTTTAAAGCGCAATGATCCGTTTAACCGTGTGCTGTTATGTGGTCTTATTTTAGCAGTGCAATGCTCGAACACTTCCACTAGGTTGCAGCAAATCTCCATTAGATTGACAAACTTGGGATTTATGTTCTGGGTTGATATCATTGAGTTGTACTCCAGGCCCCTGATTGACAAATACTTTTATATATACAAATACATTTATAAATCCTCGACAAACTGGAACAGCACAACTTAAATGTTTGTTCAGATCAGTTCTCAGCATGAACCACTGAATTTAATGGTGTGGCATCTTCATGAATTACACGTTGATCATTTGTTATTGATTCGAATTGGTAATTGCAAAACATATTCTTTGCAATTTGTGAACAGTATGAAGCAACTTCTAGAGAAGAAAACCGTCCATAAAGTCAGTCTGAGGATATGACAAATAGATATGATACATGTGTAGCTATGATTTGAAATGACTAATAATAACCCAGATTTCTATAATGACTTTGTCAGTTTTTGCTCAAAAAATGCCTTGTGTGAGGAGATGATCATTCCTATTTTTGTCAAGTGTTACTCATGAGCATGATTAAATATTAATGATTAGGAAGTGTTTGAGGTGATGATGCCTTCACGAAGTAAAAAATCTCTCTAATGCTCCTTTTTGAAGAGGTACCTGATCACAAGCTATTATTCATTCCCAAGCTTCTTCCCTCCTCTGCACACCCCACCATGTGAAACAGAACTTGGCACCTCCGAGGGCATTTTGAGGAAAATTAACACAAGTCTTTCATTTCGGAGATCTAAGAGTGATTACAGATTCGGATCTGAGGGACCATGGAAGACCTGCTTCAGTCACTGTTTACCTTCTGGAAGAACACTAAGGGGGAGATGAAGAAAGTCAGGGACATCAGTGTCATCAAACCTAATTGTGGATGAAAAGGGAAAGTTTCCCTGACAGCCACATACGACACAAAAGTATGGTGTGGTGTATTTGTACTTAAATATGGTGTAGTAATAGTCCCATGTGTTATTTATATTGTAAAACTGTTAGCAATATGCAGTCGACACGAATAGTCCAAATACTGTTTTATAAAAAGAATAGGAGAAAACATTTTCTTCAAAACCCATGCTATCTCATAAAAAACAACAAAGGCCACTGAAAATGGAATGAAAATAAAAGAAAGAAGGAAACGTGGCCAGGGAACGGGCTGCAAGCTGAGCGGTATGAAGCTGAGGGAGGTGCACCCTGCCAGGGATGTTGATGAATATGTTTCAGGCTTCAAGCTCACCCTCCAGCCACAGCAGTGTGGGTTCCACGCTCGGGCTAATCATGCTCTGTGAGACCGTAAGGTCCGACGCTGATAAAAGGAAACATGTATATCAAACTTAGTATGTGTGTTGTGTGTTAGTATATCAAAGTGTGCTGCGCCCCTTATTCTTACATTGTTATCATCAAAACCATCATCAATCACCATACCTGTCAAGACCATCTCTTCTATATATAAACTATACACAATATACTGTAATATTCTATAGCAACAGTTTTCAAAGTGGGGGCCGGGGCCCCCTGAGAGGCCATCAGGGGGCGCCAGGGGGCCTCAGCAAATTGGATTGGAAAATTATGGAAATGCAAAATAAAATCATAAAAAAATGAGATAGAATTGATTTTATTATGTGTATTACAATAAAAATATTATATAATAGTATATGACATATCAGAATGACATTTGCAATGCCCATCTTTCTAACACCATTCATCACATGAACTGTCAGTGTTGCCATGGTAACTGTCTGCGCAACCCAGCACTTTTGTTACTAAACTTTTGGCAGCTAGCTCGCTTGCTGTCATCTAACTAACTCCTGCTGCTGTTAACGTACAAAAATGGACGCAATTTTGAAAAGTAAACGACCTAACAAGCGGACCAACTGCCCAGCTGACAAGAACTCAGCTGCAAAGAAAATCCAAAGAACCCCTAAACGAGTAAAACTCACAGGTATGAGGCAGCATAGAGTCTGGATTTTCTCCTGAGCCAATGAAAGATTATGCCTGACACACATGATTTCTCTGCCTCAAGAAACATCGCTCCACATTGAGATTGAAGTGCTGATTGCAAAATAACAAGAGGGATAATAAGGATCTATATCCTAGCCTATATCCTTTTTTGCTGCATAATCTGCTCTGCTCAGTCTGTTAGGATGCAGGAACTGTATCACACTGATGCTGTCACAAACACACATACTTACCCAGGTTGGTACATAGGTAACTTCATTTATCAGCATGGGGAAATTGCAAACAATGCTTTTAATAAGAAAATAAGATTAGATGGTATATACAGCATAATAAATATAACTTGTACTAAAATATGTATGAAATATGTTCAGAATAAGCAATCAAACAAGGTGTACAGCACGGCGAATCAGAACAAACTAGTGTATTTATAGTGAAGACATAAAACCCTTTTTCTCTCTTTCCTAGCAATGAGTTAGTGTGAAAAGCAATTTCTGATTCTAAACAGATCCTGAATGATATCAGAACAGATGGTTTTCCTCCCTTAGTCTATCCTTCCTTTTCAATTAAAAAAGTGTGTTGCAATGAATGATTAACAAGCGATGCATTTTATTTCGGACCACATTATGTACGACCGAAGTAAAGAAGGAATAACAAAAGAATATGAAACAACTGAACGGCAGAAAGATTTTTTTCTGCAGGGTTGTTTCAGATGATACAAATTGAGGCAAAAAAGGAATTAAGTCATCACATCTTAACCTGCACTTAGTCTCATAACTGAGCTCATTGAAAGCAAGTTGTTTTTTATTCAATAATGCTGTAATGCTTATGAAATAGCATGAAAAATGAAATACTATTTAATTAATACATTCAATACTACGGTACTACATTTTCCATGTTAACCCAGCTAAACTCCATCCAATGAAGACAATCGCAGTTGAGTACAAGTGAGCTATGAATTGGGTGAGTATCCATCCATCCATCCATCCATCCATGCATACATACGTACATACATACATACATACATACATACATACATACATACATACATACATACATACATACATACATACAGTGAGTCTAAAATAATGTTTAGAGGAAATATTTGATTTAAACTGTATTATTACCATTGGGAGAAAGACTATCAGACTATTCTGAGCTTCCAGAATATTTACAGTCAATAATAATAAAACCTCCATTCAGCTGTTATTGAAGGATATGATATCAGCTCTCTGGAGAACTTCACATCCTCTCAGATCATACATTATCCTTCTGATAGCATTGCTTCAGGGAAAATCTACAGACTGTCCATACAAAATCCTCCAAGCCTGAATCATTTCATCATTTGAGCTGTGAAAATGTGTCAAATGTGCAGTCTGCAGGCAGACGAATTAGGACATATGGAAATGAACATATCTCCGCCGCGGCAATGGACTTAATCCACATCAGACGGAGATGTAGGCACAGCGCTCAAGGTCAAGGCTCTTCATGTAAAGACGATGTTGCTGAGAAGACAATCAACACTTCTCATTGCATTTAGAGCCAATGACCATAATATGACTTCCACTGTTTCATAAAATCATAACCGAGACGCTTTTAACAGGTTCCAAGGACCACAGCTTACTGTTTGAATAAAATATAAACAAGGGAAAATATCAAACCCATTAATCTTTCATTAAGCTCGCCAGATAAAAAAGAATTGCTTAAAGTATCATTCGTTACCATCACTGCAAGTGCAAAAGCCCCCCTGCTAACATCAAAGGCTTCTCAAAGAAACAGAGAGGGAGAGAGTCAGTTAGCAGAATTTGGCTGAGAACCAGCTTGTGGTTGGGCTTTAATTTCGACTGACTCCTAATGGCACTGAGGAAGAAATAAGGACTAGATCCATAATAGTTTTTGTGGCGTCAAGGCCGTTTGAGGAAAGACTCACATAAACAATGCACCACTTTTATTTGAAGAGCCACTGGTTCCGACTGGATGTTGACAAGAGTTCAGAGCTCATTTTCATCCTGCACATGCGCTACTGTCATTGGAAGATAAGACGCTTCTCACGGCCAAAGAATGGTCGGACTCAATCTGACATAGGCTGTTTATATATATACTATATATACACATGCACGCACGCACACACGCACGCACGCACGCACACACACACACACACACACACACACACACAAACAGTAGGAGGAGGAGGAGTTGGAATGTTTGTGAGAGCTGCAACAGTCCTCATTGTGCTTTATGTGTTTGGGTGGGGCGTTCGTCTGTCTTGCAGCTCTTGCATGGTGGATCATAGAAGAATTCGGAAAAGGAATGTGCAGCACGTTGGAATTTTTTTTTCTTAAATCATGTTGAATGTGCTCCGGACGTGTCCACAGAGGTCGCTGTTGTGGTTCGTGACACATCCAGCACACATGTACTTTTAGGAGCTGCCAATGAAATGCTAACAGGCCCTGAACTAAACACAAACGATGCTTTCGCAGACATCCTGTCTGTTCCAATTGCTTTCTTGCTGTGAATTGAAAGCACTAAAAGAAGCCTGGCAACGATGCCAAGTAGGTTAATGGCATGCAGTGGATTAAGGTTTTAGTATAGCTATGCACTGCTGTTTTACTGAAGAACTGATTCACCAGAGAATAAAATAAAGCCCGATATATTTTCCTGACCCGCCTCCGTCTGCAGAACACCGTCAAAATACAGTGACACATTCATTTGTTTTTTCTAAAGTACACAAAGCAAGTGAAGAAACCGATCGACTTCAGAGGCCCAGTATATACACGAGTTAGTCATGGCTCATACTGAATTAAACATGGGAAGAAGTCTTTCTTTTTATCTGCAGCCAAAGTGCTAAATCTGACCACTGCAACCGATATTCACCCACTTCAAATCCTCCCTTTGATAGTGAAAGCGTAGGAGCTTCAAATGTATCCGTTTGTCCTCATTTTTAATGGTTTTCTGTCGCAAACACCGGTTGATGTTTGCAGCATGAAGCAAAAATGATAACAAAAAGCTCATTGGTGAGTCTTTCTGTGTTTTTTTTCCCCTGAGGAACAATGGTGTCATAGTTATGTTGTGGTTCTTGTTTCATATCAACATTGATTCATTTTGTCCCCGGCAGGTAGATTTAATGAACATACAGCAGAATGACAGTCCCCCTCCAATTCACATCTGATAGTTAATTACATTGGACATGACGAGACAAGCCTGTGCGCTTTTCATCGGCTCTTGGGAGTTTGATGATAGTCAGACGGGCTCTGCTCGGCTCAGATTTGTCACAGGCGTGTGTTTTGGTTGTGCGGGACTCATCCTTGCTCGTGTGGAGTTGTGATATTTTAGGACAAGCAGGATGAAAGCCCAGGGTCCTGTGGCTAATGAGATACTGAGGCAGTGGGAACGATGGTTTTAATTACTGCCCAGGACTGGTCTAAAGGGGGCGATTGCTGAAGAGCATGCTGAGTGTCCTAGGTTGGGAGTTCAGACCGATGCCAGTCCTGCTGTGCCTGGCTGCCTTTGATGCTCACTCCCCTCTGTTTTATTCCCACATTGTGCTTATTAGATTCTTTGCTGCTGATGCTTCACTGCACCTTTGTTCAAACCAATGCTTTGGACAAAGAGGCATAACCACAGAGATTTCAACTTCAAACCCCTGGAGTTTCAGTGATGCAGAAGGCAGCTTAATCTTTTGTGGAAATTAAATCTGCAGCTCTCCCATTGTGCGGTGACTCCCTGGCACAGAGGAGATAGATTGTAAGTGCGCTTGTTGTAGAGGAAATTAGAGTCCAAGGATTAGTATTTAACCATGTATGTAAACTCAAATTAGTCCTGAGTATAGACGTTGCCTCCGAGATGATGAAGACTGAATCAGAGAAGATTCCTCCTTGCTGTCCTCTCACATTTCAGGAGGAGGAATCTACTGTAGATTCATATGCAAGCTGTGAGTCCGACGCCTCCTCGGCTGCTCGCAGCGGGCGGGTGTTGCTACGTGTCTGCTCTCTGTTCTCATGCAGCCCAGCTGTGGACCAACCCTTGTTGACTTTCCAGAGATCACATGGCATCCTCATTGAGGCTGGCTCTGTGGGGGCTCTGCCTCTGCAGGACTCTGCTGTGGTCAGCACGGGCCTCCTTCTGCTGCTGCCTTAACCCCCCCCTCCGTCTGAGAAATAAAAAGGTCAGGGCTGGCTAATGTTTGCACGCATCAAGCACATTCAGAAGCACAACATTTTTAAAAGGCTCTCCTGCCATGTACGCATTACTTCCCCAAACTGATGAGTCCCATAATGCACTATAACAACTGTATTTTTTAGTATCTAAGATGCCAAACGTGTGAATAAAGTCTTTTCTAGAGGGAGTTCTTGTATCTTTGTTAACACACATTTTAATCAAGTCTTCACTGACAGCTACAGAAGGTTTTTGTTATCTATCTAATGAACAGAACTTGCCAATAAATGGCACTTATGCCAGCAGGAAGTGGATAAGCAGTTGAGTCTCTCTCTATTTTGATGATCCTCTTCATTTTCAGGTTTTCTAAACATTAATTCAGAGTGAGATCTGTGTCCAAACGTTCCACATCCATGTGGTTTTTAACGCCGTTAACAGCATCCGTGGTAATTTAATGGGAAAGTGTTCTCTATTAGCAGCAGTCTCCGAGCAGGAGAGAGGTCATTACCTGCTGCTCGTCACTCAGTCGGTGTAACGTCAGCCGTTACCGACTGCTGTGAGTCCAGATGGAGGGACAACAAGCTCAAATCACCAGCGACCCGCTCCAACTGCTGCTGAGGTTTGCGGTGCTGTTTGCAGCCGCCGCAGGTTTTTTACCCTTCAAATAATCTTACACGTAGTGCAGTCGTCTCCCTACCAGATGTAAATGCACCTGTGTCCAATTATAACCACTTGTGCCAAGAGGCCGATGTTGCTAAACAAAAAACTACATTCTGCTGCTTTAAGGCACTGACACGGAACAGCAGAGGTCAACAATGCATCCGCCGTTTAATAATTTCTGACCTCCCTGCCCAGTCTGGAGCAGTCTGTCTACTGACTGCGTACGTCTCTGATTTTCTTAAACAGGCCTGGAACCATCTAGAATAAATCAATTTGTCTGGAGGATTTCTGCAGCAGAGTGAATATTGACGCCTTTTTTTGTGCAACATTGGCGCTCAAACTATGCTAAATGCAAAATAGTGTATTTATGCAGCTACCCACATGTTAATCAAAGCCTTTTACATGCCTCATTCATCCATTCACACTAACATTCAGTGGCAGCACACTCTTTGTGGCTGCCATGTGAGGTGACAAGCTGCTAACACATTCACACACATTCATACACTGTTGACTCGGCGTCAGGAGCAATCAGGGGTCGTTCAGAGTCTCGCTCGGTTACCCTTCGACAGTCTCCGGAGGACACCCTGGAGAATGAAACCGTGCATTTAACTCCACATGGACACATCTTTTTAAAATGCACCAAGCCTTCACACCCTGATGACGCTCTATGGAGTCGTGGCTTGAAGACGTGCCAGCGATCGATACTGAATCATACTTCTAGTACCACCTACTGAAAAAGGAGAGTCATAGGCCCGACTCTAATGCAAACATCTCCAGCTTATCCAGCTCCACTTTGGATGCAGTCAGCAAAGATTATTTCAACAAAGTATCGTCCTTGGCACTGTTCAATGAGATGAGTGAATTCGGTACGCTCATGTAGCATCTGAAGACTTCAAATAGGTCTTGTGGGACGAGGACCAACCAATTTATTAATTTGAATATTCATTTGGGCATTCAGTCCTCTAACATGCCTGTTATCTAAACTGTATATAAACTAGCCTTTTTTTTTGGTAAGTGGGAGATAAAATCAAGAAGACTGACAAAGGTGTCTGGAAGTGTGTCGTCGAGACAAAGGAGAACGACTGAAAAAGAGAGGACGGATCAAGAGAGTATTTAGGAGGGAACTGTATGTTTCTGAGTGACAGGTCCTCCTCCTCTGGCCCTGAGGCCATACTAGTCTCTCTCCCTCTCCCACCTCTTGCTCTCTGTGATTTATGCCTAGCCCCTGTAATTACAGTGCCAATCGCAGCAGCCGTCAGGTTCAGATGGGGTGAGGCACAGACATGCCCCACCACCTCAGAGCACAAACTCACCAGCTCTCTTTTTTGAATGCAGCTGCAATTTTCCCTTCAACCTAATCTCCTTGACATTGGCCCTAGGAGCATATTTGTGTGACAACAAGACACCTAAGAGCCAAACATCAGTCAATTGTTTTCCATTAGAAGACTCATTAAAGAATGCATGTTCTGAGAGGGAATCAAATTAATTCCTGTTGATTGATAGTCACTCTTATCAGTAAGCTTTTATTGTGGTAATTTTACTTCTATTGAACTAATTTCAGGATTTAAAAAGAAGCACAAAAGGGACACATGGTGAAAGAGTCCTTTACTCCAGATGTTGGATATAATAGGACTGGTGATTATGTGGACTTGGTGACCTGCGTTGTGGATTCACCACCTGACCTGACATGTCCTTGGTTACAGAACACAATCCGCCCACTCAAATCCCACAACGGACAGGAAATATTGGTTGCCATGTGTTTCAGGAAGCCCTTGGATTTTTTAGAGGCTGCTCGTCTTTGGACTGTATATGCATGGGGATGTCCATGACACACCAGGCATTGTGAGTGGACAGAAAGCTCCGTTTGGCAGCCCCCTCGGTGAAGCAGCATGATAGTAAGTCAGAGAAAGAAAAGAAAGAGAGGAAGAAAGAGAGAATGTGCCCACATGAGTGTGACAAAGTGCTGCTGGACTGATTTGCTCACCATGACAACCATGCAGACGGGGGGGCTGGGGGGCCGGGGGACCCACTGGCTTTTCGGCGTGGGCACAATGCAGAGAGGTACGGCTGTCTTAACCTCGGTGACATCCCTGTTGTCAGCGGGTCAAATCCTTGAATATCAATGAACTGACTCAGTGCCCCTTGCAGTGGTCCTCAAAAGTGTCCGGCTCACATAAGAAGCTCTCGCTGTCCTCGTGACCTCTCCCGACCTGCCTTCAGCCTCTTGCTGCTTTCAGAGCCGGTTGCACAAGGTTAAACAACACTTAATCAGCACATATGCATTCCTGCTTCCAGTTAAAGGTCAGCTGAGTTAATTTCTTGTCTGCAAGAGCAGTGATTCCAACACAGAGGTTAGCTCTGAAGTTAGCAGTGGTAGGCGGGAAGACAAGTCAACTTATTGGAAAAAATATAAGCTGGGAAAGCAGTTTACGTACATTTGTGTTTAGGAAAAAATCTAAATAATCCGCCAATCTTTTGTATCATCAATCACAGTAATCTGTGAGCTACCAGCTACAGCAGGCTGATTGCACAGGACACACTTCCTGATGCATTAAATCTACATGTTACCATGGAGACGGCATGAAAACGAATGCGCAAAAAGTTATTCATTAATTGTTCGAAGAGTTATAGAGGTGATAAAGATTTTAAGTTATAAGCCAGAGTTATTAAACATCCAAGGTAAACTCAATTGAATGCATTTGGAACATGAACTTGATAGGCGTTCATCTGATTAGGACGAGGGTTATGTCGGTTGAGCGATCAGCTGTTCCCAAAAGAACTATGTTTCTCCTCCAAGAAAGTACATAATTAATTCATGGTACTGTTTGCAACCAGAGCTCAGAGTTCAGCCCCCATCTTCATCAAGTCATGTGTTTCCTGCCTAATAGAACATTTTGTTGTCTGCAGCTACTTTCTGTCCTTTGAGGAAGAGCAGAGGCTTGTTGTTATGATGTTTTCTAGCCGTGTTGTCCGTCACTCGAAGCTACGATCAAACACAAAGCTGAATTTAGTTCTTCATGTCTGTGCAAGCTAATTGTCGCTTATGATACTCTGTATTGTGAACATCATGGTTGTACGGTGTTGGTGTTGTGCAGTAAAAGTGAGGACACATAGTTTGCATGCTCACGTGGACCACCTGTTACCACTGAGTGCAGTGGCAAGACGTTCACCTCGGTATCTTTCATTTATTACTTGGTCCATCCTGTCAATCCTGGCTGTTATCACATTATGTTGAATGATGATCAATCTTTTTTTTCCGAACATATCGCAGCTGAAACACACGAATACCTAAAAACATCAAAAGCTCAGGGAAATAAATCAACCAGGAAAAAGACGTCTGTAAGTCATTATGTCAACAAAGATGATGTTTTTTCAGCTGGGTTGTCATACTGCAACACCAGATTGGCCTTTTAAGTGGTCAATTATTTTCCACTAAGGCCAGATAAGTGGGTTCTGACCCCCTTTTCTGTGCAGATTAGACGCTGCTGCTGCCGTTGCCCCCATTACTATTATCAGGACCAGACAATCTGGCCTGCCACCAGTGTCCAGGAAACTCAGATTACTTTGCCATGATTAGTCAAAGGAACACATGCACTGCTATCAGATACAGTTGCAAACCCAACAGTAAAGTAATGTGTCATCTCCTCAACTGTTCTTCGGTGCTTTTCACCAAAGTGCTTCCAGTCCCGTCGCTGCATGAAGCAAACTGGGAGAAGAACGCCACATTTGTCTCGAACCGCTGTGGACCAACACATGTTATGTGTTGCGCCTGCCCGTTCCTGTTAACTTGAAAAATAAGGAGGGGAAAAAAAAACTGCAGGGATGCAGGAATACATTGGATGAAAAGATTCATTATCTATTATTAATTCCTGTTTTATTGATTGTCTGTTCTGCACATGGCAGTCGCAGCAGTGTTATTAGCATGTCCTGCTCGCTTGGCTCCGTCCGTTCCGTGGAGTTAACTGTGAATGTCTACATACAGTGTATTCTGCCAACATGGCCAGGATGTGATGGATGATTGTGTAGTTTCCTTTCATGTGCTCCCAGTCTGTGACATCTTTCTTTGTTAAGTTTGCTGAGAGTGTCTTCTAACCACAGGCTTTTTTCTCCCAGCGGTGTTCATAATCCCTGCCAGATCCATCATCATTCCTCTCCCCGCGTCTCCCTCTTTAGCTGCCTGTATACTCACACACACACACACACACGCACACACAAATATATACACATGTCGACAGTCTTTCGTGCTTGCTCTCTCCACAACGCCGTCAGTCCTGTCACTGCCTCCATTACAACTGAAAACATTACTAACATGACAAACGTGCGCTCGGCAGACGCACGCACGCACACGGGAAATTACATATAACAGCATCAAAATGTCGCATCAGGTCTGGAGTCATATTTAATTCAGACACAAATAAATGACTCTTTATTTCTATATCATTAATATGAAAAGAGCGTGTGTGCCTGGGTGTCTGTATGTGTGGGCTGTGGTATGAAAATGTCCCCAGATCGCCGTTAGGGAAGCAGATCACTGTGTTTTAACTGATCTGTGCACTTTGCTGTGCAGATTAGAAAGGGGGCAGATGCAAGTCTGCTGCTAAATCACCATGGCGATAACTTTGCTTCCGGTGGACTACTCACATCCCTCTTGCCTTCCCCGCAACTTTGCAGCCAATGGTTGCCACCAATACTCCCTTATTAGAGTGTTGAATGTTCCTATCTGTCATAATGACTGCGGAGATGATGTCCTACTTGCAGTTTGGTTGATATGAGTCGCTAGTATGTTAGAAAAAAAAATATTTTCGGAAAATCATTTCTTGCAGCGAATGATAACGGGAATAGAAAACATTCAATAGATGGCAACAGTCAGCAGACGGTCATTTGATCGCAGCATAAAAACAGGAAACTCTTCCCAAACACTCTAAAACTAGGATTTTAATTCATTTGGAAAGACCTGTTTCCAGTGTTAATGCTAAGTTAAGCTACCTGGCTGCTGGCTGTAGATACAGTGTATGAGAGTGATATTGATATATCATCTAAGTCTTGGCAGGAAGTGAATACGTGTCTTTCCGTAAAAAGGTGGGCCGTTGCTTTAAGGATTAAAGCTTGTAGACTCTGATCAATAGTTATTTCACTGACTGGACCAGTTTTTGATGGTAATAAAATAAAATCATTGTAAAGACCATGACACCGCCTGTACTTGGACTGGATCTTAATCAGATTTTGTGGCCTTATATCCCCCCCCCAACCATGCATCTGTTTCCATACGTCTCCCTTCATGCATTGTGTTTCACTGTACTGCAGTTCCCAAAATGCAATTGTACCTTCAGATGTGGTTCTTATGGAATTTCTGCAATTAATTCTAGAAACTATCTCTGCAGGATCTGTCATCAGCTATCGTATTTCCTCATCTCCCACGTTGTTTGCCAGCGATCACGGTGCATGCTTTCACATGTACCAAAGCAATCGAGCCAAAGTCTATGAAAGAAAGAAGAGAGGCAGGCTTTAGGGAGGAGGCTCGAATACAAAGAACATTGTCTGACAAGTAGCAGAAGTTGCCGTGCTCCGGTCCGACTGATGTTGTATTCAGCCCGACTGGTCCTCAGAGGAAGTGCGTCGCTGCCCCGCTTGTATGCAGGGGGAGTGTCTGTTTGCACAGGTTAACACTAATCTGCCTGATCTCCACCTCAAAGTCACTCACTTCTCCACACACAAATAAACATATTCACTCCTCTTTCAAACCAAAGCCACTATCAAACACTTGTTTCATCAGCAGAGGGCCTGCGAGGCAGTTCATTATGCATTTGAAAAAAAAAAGTGCCCTGCCCCCTCCTTGAGGGAGGAGAGCTCATTGTTGCCAGGTTTTTATGTAATTACTCTCACCTTCAGCAGTGGCAGGGAACAACTGCCTCCACAGCAGACTGAGGTGTGTGTGTGTGTGTGTGTCTGTAAGCTATTAGTGTGGCTTGTTACTGCAGATTGGGCAAATATGCAGTACTCTTCTGTTACCCTCCATTCTTTGCTACATAGATCAATTCTGAACATGAAGGCCACCCACACTTCCTTCAACCATAATCCTCAGAACTCTGGATTTATGTACCAGAAGAACTTGAGGGATGAGAGGGGGCTTTCATTGCATTCTTTGATAGCACTTCGGTCTGTGAAACTTGCAGCTCTCTCTGCAAAAGTTTTTTTTCTTCTTCAAATAAACCTCTTATTCCTTAAGTTACAAGTATTTCTTCGGCAAGAAAACAAACTGTTTCATTTGTCGTGATACACCAAACTCTGGTACAGTCAAAGGGAGGAAGAACTCTCGGAAAGGCGGCGGATTTACATTTAGTGCAGCTGTTTATTAAGAGAAAAAGTGCCAAGAATCCGTCTAAAGCGCAATGGGAGCATATACATGTTCTGTGGAACGCACCCACCCCCAAGCAGCAGCCAGATTCCATTGTGTGTATGATGTGTGTGTCTGTGCGTCATGTATGAGACTGTGACATTGAGAGGCTAGGAGCTGCCTTCCCAAACAGACAGGCCTGAACTAGTAAACAGGTGCTGCGTGTAGCAGCTGAGGATGAGGACATGGGGCGTATCCGCGAAGCCTGATCAAAGAGAAGCTGCCTCACCCGCCAGTCATCCAGGCAACTTGATTTATGTCACTGTGTCAGGGAACTTTATGACTGCTCGCAGCAGACAAAGTAAATTTACACGGGTTCCTTCAAACCCGTACACGCAGTCACAGAGACGAAGGTGTGTCCATTTGTTGATTCAGAAGCACAGTTCAAAGACACCGACTGTTGACGGTGTCGCTTTCGCCACCGTTCCCTCTGAATCACACATGAGAGGCTCGCTCTGTCTTCCCCACTTTATGCCGGTAATACTGCTCGGCTCCACAAAGACACTTTCATTAGCTCAATTACAGAGTGTGGAAATCTGAAAATCCTGGCTCGCCGGCGAACCAGTCAGCTTAAATTAAATCAAGTAATTATCAAAGGTTTGATGCCGTTTCAACAATGCTGATCACAAGCAGAAGCTCCTTTTTGTCAACACATCATAAGCCAGCAACCGACTGCTGTCCCTGCGTGGCAGAGCTGATGGAATGAGAGTGAGGGAGCGCAGGAGCATATGATGCCATACGTTTAAAGATAACTGCGTCTGACATACCTCGTCGTCACTCACATGGATGCAGCAGAATTCCCTGCTCGGACAAATAAATCATGACATCGGAAGGTACAACATTTAATGACCAACAACACCAGAAGAATAAGATTTAAAACGCCTAAATTCAGCGATACATGCAGTTGAGTGTGACCGCCCCTTCTTGCCAGCAATACTTTGCCATTGCTCTGAGCAGAATTTTTTCCCTTTGAAGAGAGGAGAAGAAGAAAAGTGAAGCCTGCTTGGCTGAAGAAGCCCTGGAGGGGGGTGGTAACTGTCATTTATATTTACAGCCTTCCCAGACACCTCGGGGGCTGTTATCCAGGTGGCCTCTGTTGGAGCTCTCAGAAGCACTCACACCTTTTTCGTAACTTTAGAGTATCAATAGACACTGCCTTACTTTGATTCTGCCACATAGAGGTTGTGAGTCATGTGCCTTTGACTGTTAAAACGGGTTGGGTTAACGCTGGAACTTGAATGCCCTCAGGGATAAAGCATTACCACACTATTGAAACTTTCTTACACCATCAAGGACTCACTACCATAGGTTGGAAACTTTCAGAAAAGATTTGAATTTGGGGAAGACAAAGTCAGAAAATGGCTTTTTTTTTCTTAATGCTGACTTGTTACATTTATGGTTAATTTCAATTAACTCAGTTTGTATCTAAAAATGGGTTTCCTACATTAGGTATCCATGTTTCTGTTCCTCTTGACTCAAATCAAGAGCCATCGCTCCGATTCAACACCAGACTTCTCACAGCGTGCATCTTTAAATTTCTTAAAGTGTGACGATCGTCTACCCGCAAACATTTCGGGATACCACACAATGTACCCGGCTTACTTGCACTTTAGAAAAACCGCTTCAGTCAATAAGTAACTACTTCAAATCCAGGCCAGATGTGTCTTTAGAAATGCCACCGTGCCTCGCTGATAAGACGAGATGACAGATATTCTGTATTTTGGTTTGCAGCAATCCTCTTTTCAAAGTCAAACCCTTCAAACAGTCTAATCCTGTCCTGAATGAGAGCTGGATTATTGTATAACCCCTTCATTGATACGCACCGACACATGCAACACAGTGAGAGAGAGGCAGAGAGATTAAATTATAGTTGTATATTCACGGCAGCTGAGGTGATAAACTAAGGTATTATGAGCACTGAGGAACATAGAAAGTCATTATTACGCTATCAAAACAGGAAGCTCGAACGACGTAGCGGAGAACTACTAACTTAACATTGTTTTTTTTTGCACTTGAGGACGACATCATGCTTAGTTCTTTAATTACGGTTCAACACCATCACACATTGTTTTTCACGGTAAATTTATCATTAAAAAACAATAAAAATTAAAGCAATTACCCGAAACACGAGAATAAAACTGATGTTTTTCAAAAGATTAAGTCACTTTATATTAAAATTGTATTTATTAATTATTACAGACAATATACAATTGAGAATAGAGACGTTGATATTTAGGCCTCCTGTTTCTTCATGGCTACAACGTGTGATGATTTTTAGACGTAGAGAGCGTACACGCTTCTGAACGCCGTCGCAGGAGATGTACATGTGTGCCACATTAATCAGATTTACGAGCCGATCTGAAAGTCTCATAAAACCCCTCAGAACCGTAGTAATAAAAAGGGACATCTTTAGGTTTTGCATTCTTTCCGGCAATGTCATTTAAAGATATCCTTTCTGAAAACGTAAACTTAAATAACCCATCTCTGACAGCACGTTAATAAATTAAGATGATTTTTTTTTCATGATGGATTTACGCGGCTGTGATACGCCGTCAGCCGATAACAGCAAAGGTGAGAACAACAAGTGCTGCGATTACAAAGTGAAGGAATAAACAACAAAGCTGCGACACAATTACGGCTTTACAAACATTTAAAACTAGAACGTTTTATTAATTTTTTTTCTATAAAATCTGATCTTTTTAGAAATATATACAAACATTCCCCTGTGCTGTAAAACAGCAAAGAAAAAAAAAAAAGGACTCAACTGTGTGTACAAACAACTTTTCAATATCGAGTGCTTGGTTAATTTATGGCATGGATTTGCCTCACAATGGGCGGTTCAGGAGGTCTCGGGCGCTTTTCAGCAACTGCTCTCACTCCAGTTCAAAATTCTCATGACACATTTCCATTAAAAAGCCTCCAAACATAAACACTCATCTCTCCGACCATTCGCCTCCATTGTCTATGGGGTCCTCGCATTGTCTGTAATCTGGCGTTATCAGTACAAGTGTTTTGCCTGTGAGGAGAACATCTATTGCACATTATTCAAGCAACCCCATGGCGCATCCAAATGGTTTATTCCACTCTTTTCTTTCTGTCAATGGAGCAGTAAGATTTTTTTTTTCTCTCTGCCAAGTTCCTCAGTTGATTCAGTGGAAACCAGGAGTGGCAGATTTTTTTTTTCTGGAACAAAGGCAGGTGTTGTTTGCGTGAGATGGCTCAAGGTACACAAAAAGGACACAAATAAACAGGTTGCATTATCTTGAATGCAGTTTGCATAAACAAAACATTGCAGGAACCTTGATGAATATCGTTTCTCTTGATTACAATGTCTTATTTAGGTCTTTGCGCGTGTTTTCTGCATCTATATAAAGTAAGCGAGCTCACACACATGTGGGAGGGGGCCGTGTAGGCTCGTACTTAGTGCTGTGCCCTTTGAGAGATGGGTGAGGTTTGATGTAAGGCCTGCTGCTGGTGAACACACTGGCAGCCTTCCTCCTCGTCCTCTTCTTCAGCTTCCTGCTGAACACATTCTGCCACGACTGCAGGGTCTTTGAGGTCCAGATCCACATGCCGCTAGTGATGCCCACCACCAACAGCATAAAGATCTTCACCATGAAGATCTCAACAGCGGGGATGGAAGTTTTCAGAACACACTCTTCTGACTCCGGCCCGCTGCTGTCCATACACTTCTGCTCCCCTGCCAGGATGCGCCAGTAGTCCATGTTGAGCCGCTCGTAGAAATAGCAGGCGATGACACAGGTAGCAGGAACAGTGTAGAGCACGGAGAAGACCCCGATACGAACCATCAGCTTCTCGAGTTTGTCCGTGTTCTCCCCCTCTGTCTTCATAACCTTGCGGATGTGGAAAAGGGCGACGAAGCCGGACAGTAGGAAAGAAGTGCCAGTGATAAGGTAGCAGGAGAGGGGAATCAGCACAAAGCCTGTGAGAGCTTTCACATCCATGCTGCCCACATAACAAACACCAGTCAGCTCATCCCCTGCCACCTTCCTCATCACCAGGATCATGATAGTCTTTACGGCCGGGATGGCCCACGCCGCCAGGTGGAAGTAGCTGCTGTTGGCCTCGATGGCTTCATGACCCCACTTCTTCCCTGCAGCCAAAAACCATGTGAGGGTCAGGATAACCCACCAGAGGGAGCTGGCCATGCCAAAATAATACAGGATGAGGAACACAATAGTGCAGCCGGTGCTCTCCAGACCCTCCTGGATAATATACTGGACTCCACTGTCTCTGTCGCAGGCTATTCTGTCAGCGCCCACGAATAGTCGGATGAGGTAGCCGACAGAGTAAACACAGTAGGACATGGAGAGGAAGATGATCGGCCTCTCTGGGTATTTGAAACGCTGTGGGTCTATCAGGAAAGTGAGCACTGTGAAGGCGCTGGAGACAAAGCAGAGGATGGACCAGATGGCCATCCACACCAGGGAGAACTGCTTGTCTCCCTGACTCCAGTAAACATCCACTTTGGGGTAGCATTTCGGGGCACAGGACTCACTTTTCTCCACGTAGTGAAACTTGCCAGGATTGCTGCATGTCTGCTTGCTGCTGCTGTCTTTAAAGTGCAGGTCCTGCCCACTCAGAGGACGCTGTGGCCGGAAGTCTGGAGGCTGGGTGTGGGAAACTTTGGGGGGCTCATCTGAGCCGTTGTTGGGCGCCTCCATGCAGAGATTGTTAGGGTCGTTTTTGGTCGGCAGCCTGGAGCAGTCCAGGGAGTCGGGCCAGGGGAAATTGAAATGTTCCAAGATAGGTGAGCATTTGAGTTTGACCTGCTCGCACATAACTCTGCAGGCCGGGATTGGGTTGGACACTTGCTCCGTGCACATTGGAGCATACAGTGAACACAGAAAGAATTTGAGATGACTGTGGCATCCGAATTGGATCAGCGTGGCAAACTCTTGAAGCTTTATGGCCGCTTCTTTTTGGTCATCGTGACCCATGAGGTTCGGCATGCGAGTCATGTTGTAGCCGATGTCTTTGCACTGGGGGATGTTGATGTGTTGACATCTCCCCTCTCCTGACCAGTCAGGGTCTATGGAGCTAATGGCTGAGCCTCCATGGCTCCACAGGACCAGCAGCACACAGACGAGGCTCCGTTTAACAATTGAACACATTCTCCTTTCTTGATTTGAGGAAAAAGGAAAGCTAAATGTTCATCAGCCCTTCTTTCTTAATGCTTTAAATAAAAAAAAAGTCTGTTATCAGAGCAGGCTGGTATTTATGTGTCAAATCAGAGAGATTAAATTCACAGGAATATCATGATTTCTTAATTTTAAGTTAACACAGTTTAAAAAAACATAAATCCCTTGATGGTCGGAGAACATAGTCTTGCTGGAGGAGCGCGATCCGGTCCATGCTTTCCCTCAAGCACTCACTGTGTGCCTGGATGGTAGAAAACGACTTGTTCACACACTAGAAAGTGAGCAAATGAAACTGTCTATGGGCTCCGATTTCTTCCAAACTTCTTTTGCAGAACTCCGGTTCATCCGTCCTCTTGTTACATGTTACTTTCCCGGAGCGTCTCTCAGCGCAGCGGCTCGATTCCAGCCGCTGTGAGCGAAGTTGGAAAAACAACCGAGGAGTCAGTCCGCCTCCACGCGCTCCTCGCCGGGGACGTTCCTCGCAAAAGGCGCCCGAAACAATTAATTAGTCAGCAGAAAAAAAAAAGGTCAGATAAATATCCTCGGCGCCTCCAGGATCCTGCTCCTCTGGTATCAGGCAGCTGATGCGTTTGGTGGCCGCGCTCGTCTGAGCTGGTCGGAGCCTCCGTCCCGGTCTAACCTGCCAAGAGATCCGCCTTCAAAGACAGCTACTTTGCATAAGAACGATGACACTGACACGCGGATTATTTTCTAATCGTGCGGAACAGCTTGTTCATTACTGCGTTTTTCAAAGGCCCCACAGCAAACGTCCTTCTCTTTGTTTGTGTGTGCCGGACCACAAAACTTCAGCTTTCGACACAAACACAGACACATTTTATGAGCATCTCAAAAAATGTTGCGCAATAAGGCTCCAAGGCGCACCGGTTGGTTCAGAGGCGCACCGCAACCAGAGCTTTGGTCACAACAATATTTTACATACCAGATGAGACAGGAAATGTTTTCTCTTTGGTGTAAAAGTACACCTCCCGTTTGAAACTGCTAAAAACAAAGACAGTCCGAATATAGATGCAGTGATTTAGATTATATACGAGTGGCGCAAATGCTTTTTGCGCACTGATTCATACATTTCTGAACATTTCCTGATGCCTTGGACAAGTGCAGAGTTATATTTGGCTTCATATAGGCTAAATGGTCGTATAAATTATGCATACATATAAGGAGACCACATGCATTTTAATAGGATCCATACTCATGAGTCGTGACTGAACATGCTCGGGTCTGGAAACGGAGACGGACTCCAGAGACATTCAGCTTCTTCATTCATAACTTCTTACAGACTGTCTGGGATCACCCATATTGATTTCATGATGTAGAAATATATGATGATTAAAGACTCTACCACTTCAATAAAAAAAAAGAAAGGAAATTGCTCGCGCAAATTGCAGTTTATTGCCGATTTCCCAGTTTCAATAAAATTATATTTTCATGGTTACATAAATATGTGAATGAGACAAGTAGATTTATTGTTCAGGAGTAAAGAATGCAGATGGTTTTCCAAAATCATAGAACTGAACTTTCATCTAAATCAAATACAATTGATTTATTTCTGTGTGGTTGAAATTAAAATACAAGTTTGCAGGAAATGATTTTCCTGCAAACAAAAGCAGGAAAAGTGAAAAACAGTGGTTGAGATGCTCGTTTCCGAGCATGCTCCTCATTTTGTGACATTGGCTTTCTTGCACAAACCACTGATGGAGAACATGTGTTTGTAAAAGTGTATTTCATTAAGGTTCCCTGTAGGATTTAGTTGTGCAGCAGGTGTCCGTGTGTTCCCGTCAATGATCTCAGAGGGTAACAGCACCTTGCAGTAATTTCCTGTCTTTGTCATTGAAGGAAGTAATCCAACAATAAACAAGGAGGCTCAAGTCCTCTTAAAACTCACAGCCTTAAGTGTTGTCATGGCTCTATTGTGGAGTCCAGAGGAGTGAAGCTCGCGTCAATAATTCAGACACTGCTTGAATGAGCTCGCAGTCACATCTTTCTTCTCATCCTTATCAGATCCTTGAAATTCGTTCCAGACTATTTCAGTATTTCCACAGTTATTTCACGTATGTCTGAAGCTGTGTTACACTTAAATCCACAAATGAGCTGTTCACAAAAACCTCCAGTGTTCACTTGACAGATGTTTCATCTGTCTGGACCAATGTCAGAAACTTGGCCTGACTGTACTCACGTGATTTATTTCCTGATCCTGGAAACGTAGAAGTGGCCGGCCGACTATGAACTCTTTATTTTGGTCATTGATGTTAAAAATAGATGCTTGAATGTCGAACTGGCCTCGGATACATTGCAGTCAATACTTCATTTACTATCATTCTTTGCATTAACATTTTTTCAAATGTCATTGGTGCAGCTGTGCTCCACTGTCAGCTGCTTCCGTTCCACTGCGGCGAAAAGACGCCACAGAGAATCAGCGGGTTAAGCTACTGCTTTAGAGTATCGGTAATAAAGACCGAATCAACATCAGTTTAGTTCTGCGGTAGTAGAAGCATTTGGAATCTGTCCTCCCCGTGTGTGCATACGTTTCCTGCAGGTTCCCTCTTACACTCATTGCATTGTATGTGTGGTTCCTCTGTCTCTCAGGGGAAGGACTCCAGACCCCGGTGACCCTGAGAGCTGATTCACAAAATGAATGGATGGTTCCTGTTGTAGCAAACAATTATTGTAGAGAGCAGACGTACATGAGACAGTAGTACAAAGCCAGTAAGTGCTGTAGAATAAACATTTCAAAACTTTGACAGCCATAATAAAAAGCATACAGAAGGAGCATCGTAGTTTTACATTGTGTCAGGACCTTCTAGGCGTGCCGGGCTGAGAAAAGAACCGACCTTCAGTTGTGAGCGAGTGTGTTTATGTGAGATCCTCCAGACCTCACTCACATTACATCGTAAAATATCTGTGGCATAAAGATTTATACTCCAGCCTGGCTATGGTCTTCATCACATATGAAATACTGATCATGTGTAAACAGCAGCTTTTAGTACACGTTTACAAGAGCCACTAAAGTGCTTTGAGAGGTATTTGAGAAATGTGTCCGGGCAAGATGAGAAACCTGGCACCAGTGTGCCTAAATGGTTTAAGCACAGCATATCTTACTTTTGGCATTTCAGCTGTTAGCCCTCTTTGTGAAGCGAGAGAGTATGAATACCCTTATGAACACAACTCCTATGCAGCACATGTGCTACACAGATTTCTCTATTAGTGTTTGAAGAGTTTGAATTTTGGACTTAAACAACCCTTTAAACATTTACTGACGGATCATCTATGTGTCTGCTCGGGTGTTCCCAGTTTCTAAGCGAAGCTTCTCCACAATATCGATTTCATGACGGATCCCATGCTTTTCAAAAGGACTGAGACTGTGTGTAATATGGTTTCGGAAGGACATTGTTAATTGTATGCAAACTGTTTTCCTTTGTCAAAAAAAAGCCCAGATGTGGTAGCAGCATGTGCGTTATGTCGTCTGCCCTCTCACAAAGACAAGGACAACAGCTGACATGCCTGCTCTGTCCCTCCCTCTCTACTACACAAGAAGAACAAAAAGACATGACAGCTTTTATGCAGAGAATAATGTAATATCAATGCGTTCCCAAGGCCGGGGTGGTTTTGCTCTCGGTTTATTGATCATCAGGCTATCAGGCAACTCAGTCTGACATGTTTTAAAGCAAATCTCTGCCCTTATTATCGCTGCCTTTGGTGCAATGAGAGTGACAAGATAACAGTGTCACACGTTCTAATAAGAAGACACAGACGACTGGTTTGTTGTACTGGATCACCTTTGTTCTGTTCTCGCTCCAGTCTTTTCCGCCTGCTTCCCTCTCTTTCATGATTGTTTTGCTGGTCATGATGATAACTCTTTGAAAAGGAGAAGAAAAGATGAGGAATCAAGCCTGCGCAGTATTAAGAATCTGTAGCCTCAGCAGCTACTACTGTCTCTTTTATGATTTTTTTTTTCTTCCTTCTACCACTCCCTTTTTTCATACACAGCCCCCCTCCGACAGCTCACTCGCACATGTGCATGACACACACGCACAGACACACACACACGCACAGAAACTTTATCTCATCTTTGCAACCACAACAGTGCAGTGAAGAAAAGCAGCGCGGCTCCATCTCTGAGAAATCAGCAACTGTGAGATAATTCTGTAACTAATAAAGTGAAAGGGGTGGGGGGGTGGGGTGGGGGGGCTTTGATGGCTGGAGCTGAAAAGATATTTTATTTTTTTGTGTGTGGGATTTGAAATGTGTGATTCTATGGAGCGAGCTCGCTCCCCTGCTGCTAGGCTCTGGCTGGAAGCTGGCCCCCCTCTGGCTAATGTTATGGAGAATCGGAGGAATTTTATGGCTGTCTTTTCCCTCAGCCCCCTTTTTTCTTTTGTTCCCCTTTGAAGAATGACTTTAGACATTTTATTTACATATTTAACCATGGATGAAAGAAATGAAGGGCGAGGAGGCAAAGCTCCTCTGGTTCTTAGGGGAATTTTGATCGGTAAAAATGAGTTGAAGCTAATACATTTTAGTGTGTGCAGCCTGAAATTTGATTGGTATCAAATCCCACCACGATCATGGGGACATTGAAATTGACTCCATCAGTAATTTCATGGGAAACATGATCTGCTCGTACCATCTTTGTATCAGTAATAGCAATAACAGTGTTTCTCCTAATTGCTGTGGTTAGATGAATCATATGCTGCTCCAACATGTGAGGTATGCTATACAGGAGAGATGGGGGACGATTTGAACATGTTTGGCATTGTTGCCGCCATTGAAAGGGCATGTTGATTAAACGTACGGGTGGGGTAGGGCTATAATCTTCTTAACCAAGGCCCTCCTCTTCTCTTTCAGAGGGCACAATGAGAAGAAACAACACACTCAGTTGGAGGTGAGACTATTTGTCCAAATGCCCTGCGCATTGTCCAGGGATCCTGTTCCCCCTCCTGATCGCACACATTCAGCGTTTAGCTGAGGATGATCCTATTTATTAACATAATCTGTTATCTTCTCTCTTATTGCCACTCGACAATTTGTAAAGAGGTCGGTGCCAAAAAATGGAAAAAAAGTGATGCGGAAACTGTTGCATCTGATCGTGGACAAGAACCGAACTATGTTTTAATTCTAATAAAGGAGGATGCTTGAATGTAAAAGGCTAATTCAGTCTCATCCCAGATTTTTAACTGGTATTCTTCTGCCCTATTTGAAATGCCGGAGCTTCAATACGAGCACCAGTTTTAGTAAAGGGTCAGACGTTTTGAGGAAATGCATATAAATCAAGTCATTAATTATTGAGGAACCCTGTCAACATCAAAGCCTGCAGTATTCTTTGCTCATATGGTTTAAATAGTTCAATAAAATAACTTATTAATGAGGACTAATTTGTTTCAGTCTTCTTCTCGCTTTGCTCTATTAAAATCTGCTTTGTTTCAGGCCTGTTATATTGTTCATATTACGGGTAGTGGAGTCCAATCAGTGGAAGGTTAACCCTCCGACCTCCTTCATTGTGCACTGTGGTTGATAAGAGGAAGTCACAGACTTATTGCAACCCTTCAGGTGGAGTAGATTAGTATAATGATAATGATGGTGGGCATCTATAAGACAAGGACGCTGCCGGCTAAACTCCAATAAACACTGTTGTAATGAATCTAGTTTGTTATGAAGCCCAGTAACTTCTGTTGAGGCTGCTTTCAAACAGCAATATTAGTTTAGTGGGCTTTTCTTACATCATGCTCTTTCATGTGATGGCCATTTAACAGGAGAGAGAAGAGAGGAAGAAGGTTTTGGACAAGGAGGAGGGAGGTTCTTTGAGTTCAGCAGCTTGAAACGAAGCATTGAACCAAAACAGTTACAGTCAACCGGCTGCAAAACGGATTTTCCTGCAAGTAAGTCACATTACACCCAGAGGAGACGTTTGCAAGACTTAGTTGACTTTCCTGCACAGTTGTTGAGAACATGGGAGTGATTAGCGGACTTTACAGATGAAGGAGGAGGATGTAAAATACTTTATTGCCTGCATCGGTGCGGGACACTGATGGCAATATTATTATCCAAGGTCCTTGTGGGGGCACTTGAGTGTGAATTGCTAATCAGGAAGGCCTTCTCTGGTCTAATCCCTCTTTGAGTGGCCGCCCCGGAATCAGCGCGTCTGGGGAGACTCCCCACTGCTTCTGGCTCTGGAGACGCCATTCAATAGAGCAGCCCTCCTGTCCCATTCCCACAGTCCCCTCACACTGTGCAGCGCAGCCATGCATGTGTGCACACACACATGTGCATGCACCCACACAGCACCCACACACACACACACATATCGCTCTCTTACCAAATTAGATTAGACCCTTCCCTTTCCCCTCAGCAAGGCGCTGGTCTTTTCTCTGCCGGGCATTTATCCTTCCCTTTTGTCTCTGCTTAATAAAAGAGAAACAAATTCCCAAACACCTCCCCTCCTAAGAATGCACTGGTTTGGAAAAGAAAGAGGGAAGGGCAGACATCTTTAGCAGACCTTAGATGCTGCTATAATATCTCCATCACTTTGGTGTGTCAGTTCTAATGATGTGTGGATGTGAGAGGAGAAGGGGGCGGTGTATGATGTGGAGCAGTGAGAAGAACGCCAGCTGTGCATCATGTCAACCTGTTACCCCACAATCACACAGAGCCATTTCTGACAGCAACACTAAGGATCTCTTCATTGTGGCCCCTCGCTACTATTGTCCACATTTGCTCTGCTTGGCCATAAATCCTCCCTGACTAGAATAGATAAAGTAAAGTCGGCAAACTGTCTGCATGAGGTGTGCACCAGTGCGTCAACGTCCTGTAGTATTAGATGTTTTGATCCCTTCTATCTTTATTCGCCATAAACCATTAATGGACCCTGACACATGTGGGCAAAATAAAGGCCTCAACAGAAAGGGTCTTTTGTAAGAAAGCCCTGGTGGAAGCTTATTTCTCTTGGTTCAATGTGCAGCCAAGCTATCCCAAAAGCAGCAAATTGAGATCAAAGCAAAATTAAAGCTGACTCGTTCAAAGCAAGATAAAAATGTGTGAGCCTGCAGCAATATTTTCTCTATTGATTTCCTCCTTTGCTTGCACTCTGTGGGACTGTGCTGGCTGTGCTGTGCTGAGCGCCAGCATAGGAAACTCGGAGGCTGCTGCAGGGAGAAAAGGAAATGGCTATCGATACGGACAGAGAAAGACTGTCATCATGATGGATTTCACAGACCAGTTGAGATCTAAGGGATCGGGTAACTGTTGCTGTCCAAATCTGTTTTCACTTTGCGTTAAGACACAGGGAAGAATAATGAGAACATCTAATGGCAAGCATTAGAGTGGCATAAAGGGTGAACACGGTAGCAGCATTGTCTTGTGCTTTAATTAGCTGCGTTTCCTTAGATGAAAAGAGGCGTGCAGGGCAAAGTTTTGCCATTGTGTTTGCATCCGGTGCATGCGACACCTTTTTAAGGAACATTATGTGTCATCTATCCATGTAAAGTTTATTTACATTGGCAGGAATAGTTAAGAGCATCTTTTACAGACGTTTCTCTGGCCATTTTTAGTTGCTTTTATGTATTCAGCGGCGAAACAAAGAATCAGGCACAGATTAAGTTCTCGCACTGCTGCAAAGCAGATAACGGAACATTGAGAATGTAGTCAGCCTTAATCAGAAAGGGTTTGCTTGAAATAACAACACAGCAGCTAAAAGATGTCTTTTTGTTGACCTCAAATCCAAGTAATTACGGGTGATTTACCGTCGCTCTGCTTATGCTGAAGGATGTCGTTATGGTGTGAGGATGACTAAGGGGGCAGGTTCAGGATGCAGAGCTGCGTTTGAGGTCCTGGGAGCGATTGACAAGCCCTGCAGTGGAACCTGAACAGCCATGAAGACAAGCTGGAACTATCAGCGTCTGCACACACTGCAGACCGAGAGCTTTTCTCTTCCTGATGTAATTCTCCTCATGTTGGATCTGTACACATTCTTGCACATCAACTCTTATCTACAATGGAACAATGAAGCAGAGATGTCAGAAAGCTGAAAAGAAAACTTAAATGCCTGTCAGCTGACACTCGAGGCTTCAACAACTGACGAAAACGAACCCTCTTTGTTTCCTGCGTCTCCCGAATACTGTACATGCAAGAATGTATGTGCACCTCTTTCCTGTTCTCTTCACCTCTCTGGTTTGAGGTGTAACACCTGGGCGAGCTGAAAGGAACATGAATGAAGCTGAGGAAAATGTCTTTTAATCTGTTTCAGATATTGTTTCATAGCTGTAAGCAGTCTTACCTCATCTATGGAGCTTCCTCCTCAGACAGGGGGATCACTGTATCTGTAGGCATTCCTCAGGCTCAAATATCAAAACAGCCCTAAATAACCTGTCATTCTCCCTCCCCAGAACAGAGACGTTACGGTACGATCAAGCATGTGGCCCATTTTAGAGGGGAACATAAAGTGTGAAGGTTGTATACAATGTGAGTAAAAGCAGAGGAAGAGTAATACTTTTTGAAACCTGAGCTTCATTGTTCAAGTAAACTTCAGTGAGGAAGAAAGCAGAGCACTTTAAACATATAATAAATGACGTTAGGTTGTGAAAGACATCTTGGTTTTATAAATGTCAAGCCGTGTCAGAGTAACATCTGTTGGTAACCCAGTTATGGGACCTGCCAGTGGGCTTTAATTCCTTTTACACGTTGCGTTGTAATTGGCTGTTTGACTTCTCTGTGCGGCGTACCGAGACAGTGATATCAGACTCACTGTGTCACCGCCGTGTCTCAGTGCTTCCCGAGTGATCAAATACGGAACCTGAAGAAGCCACTTCATCCGTCAGCTAAAACCTGTCCTGAACTGAGCTGTTTGACATGCAAGTTTAATACATCCTGTTTGATACGCTTCAGTTTTATCTCCAAAGTATGGCGGGATGGTATCTTTGGTGATCTTCGTCTGCTTTTCCCTCTGATTAAACAACTCGTGAAACAATCTGCAGTCGTCCATAAATCACAGCAGCATAAACAGTCACAGGAAAAGGCTATTGAAGAAGAAGCATCTTGCGGAGGGATTTGACAGCAGATTTAATGATGGAGGTTTTTCTTAAGAGGCCTGTGAATTACGCAAAGACCTATGTGTTCAAAGATGGCTGTTGTTTCAACTGACCTGTGCATATTTAGCTTGTCAGACAGCAACATGTGAGCTCTTAAGCTTGCTATTAAAGTCCTTTAAAGTCCTAATAACTTTGTTGAATCTAGCTAGCAGGCCACGCCACCTCACAGCATTGACCGGAGGAGGGACCACGTCCCAACAAAGTCTTTTTTAGTCAATTTCCCGAGTCAAGACACGTCGTCTCATCAAGTCACTGTTGTGTTTGGAGTCTTACTGTTCTTTACTAATTTGAAGCCATTTGAAAACCCAAAGTGAGGGACAGGGTCTCGTTTAAAATGAGCTAACTTCTCAGCTAACCGCTAGCATGCTAACTTCAATAATTGTTGAATTGTTTTCTATGAAGGCTCAAATATTGAAAGGATTTGGAACTAGTTTTGTCCCTGTCTGTAATTTTGGAACAGTTTTTTGCATATTGCAGTTTTATTTGTTGATAATGGAAATTGATTGGATTCATGATGAACTTCTTATTGCATCATTTTTGTTCATGTTTTGGGATAATATCAAGTCGTTAAAGTCACAAGGCTCCAGTCCAAGTGAAGTCATTGGTGTTAAAGTTGAAGTTGTGTTGCTTTCTCTTTCATACATTGTTCATTAATGGGTCATTATGCAGCATGATTAGTACACAAACAAGCATAGACACTGGTTACACAGAGGCTCTGTTTAAACTACACTAAGCAGACAGCGACTGGCGAGGGAGGCACAGTTTGACATTTTACCGTCATTAGAATAAAGATGCGGTCTGTGTGAACCTCACAGGAAGGACAGCGGCTTTTTAATGGTTGCATCCAGTAATTATTCTGTTTCATCTGTTACAGATGCTGAAATGTGGGCAGATGGACGGTAAACAAACCTTTCATGTTATCAGTGATATCCTGGGTGTCAAGTGCTGACAGTCTGTGTTCTGAGTGAGCCGACTGTTGGCTGTCTAAACAGGGTGACAACGGACGGCCCACTGTAGTTCAAGGAGGTCCGCAGGAGTTAAAACACTGGCCCCCCGTCCTCTTGGAGCTGACACAACCTTGTTGTTGGTCTGCTGTAGCCCACAGCTCCTCTCCCCTGTGATAACTGACACCATTTTCCGCTATCACCTTGGTCTCACTGCAAAGAATAGGACATGCTGTCACCACAATGACCCTCTGGACAAACAACTGTAGTCTCTCAGCCTTTCAGTGTCTTCCTCACCTCCTCTCCCTCTTGTCGTTTTGACAGAGAGGCTGATGTATCAGGTTCAGTTTCTATTAGCACCTTTTGGTGAATCCCTTTCATCTGGCTGTCACAACCCCTCTGATCTGACCATGGCCGGCCTATTAACTAACCGGTGTGATGACGTTAAGGCAGACAGACATAAAACAGCAGAAAGTCAGTTTAGCAAAGTCCTCCCAGTCCTAATAATGTTTTGCTCCACTGTCTGGAGGTGGCTGTCGCTTACGCCAAGGATGTTATTTGATTGGATTGGAGATGTTTGCTTTTTTTTACTTAATGTAAGTTGTCTTAAGACACACACACAAACACCTGTTGCTGTCTCTCTCCTGCCTGACTGTCTCCCCCCAGTTCTCGTCTGCTTCCCAGGAGCTGTGGCTCCGTTAAAACTCTGCTTTATCATGCGTATTGGGTGATCTGATCCCAAGTGCACCACCTGTGAATCTGGTCTGAGTGATTGGATCCCAATGCGTCGTCAATGCATCACATACATTCTGGTCACATGGCAGTGGGTCTGGGAATGTAACTTAGGTCACACAAAGCATCACTTCTTTCTGACAACAATGTTTAACTTTTGTGCAATAACTTACATACAAAACTATGTGCAACAACTGCATGCAATAACTCACAATAGCTGCAATAACTGCATGCAACAACTTACATACACAAACTTATGTGCAATAATCTATGTGCAATTCCACAAACGTACTAACTTATTAATTTGTCTACTTATTAGTTCATTTGTTACTTATTTTGTTTGGTAAATGCTCTTTAATGTGTGCACTGTCCCTTTGCTACTGTAATGCGTAAATTTCTCCGTCGTGAGTCATTAAAGGTTTTCTGATTCTGATTACATCCTATTTTTTATAACGTTTTTTTTTCTATTGATAAGACACTGAAGCTCCAATGAGATGAGACATTCTGAGGCATCCGTACTTCCGTCGCCATAACCGGCTTGATCCATTTCTATTATATCCAGCTGTGATCTCTGCTGTCTAAAAAGTCTGATCCAACTTGTAAAATTTCCACCTCCCTATATGAGGCGAACAAAAAACGTACAGTTAAGTAATGATGGATATTCAGTAGTTTGGTTAGGAATGAGGTCTTCTTCATCTGTTATTTTCTGAGGAGACCCAATACTTCACTATAATCACATATGACTGCGGTAGATCAACAGTATAAATGGCCTCCCTATATAAGCCCGGCCTCTGCAGAGCAGTGTCGACTTCAACCAGTGATTTGTTCTGTGCCAGACAATTCATCGCTTCTCTTTGGCATCCAATGAGTCAAACCATTAAAATGATTAATCAAGATCTCATTGAATACCAAGGGACATACTTCAAATGATGGGGCAAACAATTAATGGCATCCTGTTTATTTGAAGTGATTATACTGGGTTTGTTCCCATCTGCCTCGTGGGAGGAAGTGGCTTCCCTGGTGCAGATGCTGTTTGTCAGAAGTCAGAACGGTGAAGCAGCATGCAACGGAGGAGATTCAAGCAAACTGAAATAGAACAATGGCTCTTCCAATTCTGTATCCTATTTCATGAGGAACAATGCTTAGTTTATGGCACTTTTCCATACACATGAAAGCCATGCTATCTATAGCTATGCACTGTACACATTTTTATATGATATTTTGGGTCTTTTTTGCTTTGAAGTTTCTGCACAGCATCAAACGTTTTGCTCACTCTAAAGGATTCATGATGCAGACATAATCATTTAGTTCCAGGCTGTATTTTAATGGGTTAGATACATATAGTATATTTATGATTAGCTGTGCATTGCAGGTCTTTATCCGGTGGGCTAAGGAAAGTTTGAGAATCTGCACGGCTTCAGTTCCCAGTATTATTTCATAGTGTGCACCTAAAGATTGTTTTTGTTATATAAAAAACTCAAGACATTCAAAAGAACCAGCAATAGATAGTGTGGCTGCTCTCTTCTTTACAAGGACCCCCTGGTGAAACTGGCTGTAGGGGGATCCGACTCCATGTATTGTCCAATGGCATAATTGTTTGTTGTTGTTTTCTATGTCACTTTTTGATCTTGGTTTATGGTCCCAGATGTTGGCAGAGGGGTGCAATCTTACACAAAGACATTTCCGGGCTGTGACTGATGGTCTCTGTGGTGTAGTGCTGCTACAACAGCAAACATAAAAATCTTCCCCCAATGCACCGAGCAGCCATAAGCCTCTGCAGGACAGATTGTGGCCTGAGTCTGTGGTAACCTGTTCTGTTGATGTTGGACAAAAAACAAGTACGACTTTTAAGTCTTTTCATTTACAACTGTAACATCTGCTTCTGTGAGTCGCAGATTGCAATAGAATATGAATGTATTATACAAATAATCAATGATACTAAAACAATTAAATCAACCACCATTATGACTTGGCTACAGCTCCTTCATCATACCTGTTTTTTGCAGGATGTGTAGCAAGCTGCTGTTTCCTTACACAAATGTTGGGAATCCTGCACCTATTTCCTCTCTGTGGGCAACTTCCACTGTTTTGATTACTGTCCGATGGTGTGCCGGGGCCACCCTGGTCTTTTTCTACATGTGTAAAGGTTAGGGTAACTGAATGAACCAGTTCTATTTGAACCCAGGGGAAGAAGCAGTATAAAGGCCTGTTGTGGGGGGTGAGATGGCCCCAGAGTAGCTTCTTACCACCAATCAGCAGAGATAAAAAAAAAAAGAGTAGTGGGAGCCAGAGGCAGCAAGGGGAGTAGAGCTGCTCTGTAATTACAACATGGTCTTAAAAAGCAAATACCAAGCCCTAGCAACCTCAGCCCGGAGACAGAGTGAAAAGGGGGAAATAGTAGAGAGGAGGGGTAGAAAAAAATAGACAAGGAGAGTTAAGAAGCGCCACAGAGAGCGACCCTGCAATGACCTCGGCTCTCCAACAATCGTCCCCTGCCAGCTGGAGCCAGGGTTAGGGGCGAGAGCGAGGGGCCGGGCAGGATCCCCTCCGATTTATGACTGACTATAAGGCCCCTGAAAGAAACCCAATCACCCAGGATTCCTGCGCAGCATGACTCTGGCTGAAGAGAATAGATAGCCCAGGAGAGTGTGGGACTGGGGCTTCGACAGCAGAGCCAATGGCTCGTATACAAACACTGACACAGAGAGCCACTTTACCGAGGGGAGGGCCACCGGGCACAGGCTCTATTATCTACAGCTCTCCGCATTGAGCATGATATCATTACACTGTGCCGACTCGAACCTCAGCTGCGTTCAACGACTGCCCAAACTCATCCTCTGAACTCTCTTTGTCCAACATATTTCACAACCTGGATTTACATGCACCCGGCTAATTGCTTTATCTGTCTAATTAGTAGAAATGTAATGGTTATTAAATTTCAACCTGCTATCAATGTAAAGTGGGAAAGAGAGAGGCAGGCTGAGAGTAGGGCATGAAAAGAAAGGGAGAAGGCAGCTGTCTTTTAAAGCGGGGTAAGCCGCGCTCGGAGCTACCCCGCTGATCCATTAGCATATCTGAGTGATCCTGTTCCTGCACAGCCACCACCACGCTGCAAGGTGGCACATCTGAAGAACGCGCCCTTTGAATGCGCTTGCAAGCTGGGGAAACTCTTATTTTTCAACCCGTTTGAAAATCCGGAGACAACTTGATATTTGAGAGGCCAACAAAAATAAAAGAGGGGGGAGAGGGGAAGAAAAAAAAAGTTTCAGATTTTCAGGAGGACAGAGTTTTTGAAGCTAGATACTTAATAATTCACTTGATGCTACATGCAGCAGCAAGACAGTATAGAAACATATTCATGCATGACAACATTTCTCATTGGCTATGTGTTGTTGAAAGAAAGTGTGTCCCAACCTGTGGTTCAGGAAGCAGAAATGTACTATTTTGTTTCAAAGGGTTGTTGCAGGCATCCTCAGAAGCTAACCTATGTTCGGAAACAGATCGATTGTAGATTGTGTAAACAAAATCTTATCTTATCTTAAACAATAATGTCTAGCAATGTGCTTGTCAACTGGAGTAACCATTACCATCTCTTTATCACCAGAGAGATCGAGAAAACAACCAAAATTATTCTCAAGTTTTGCTGCAGCTTCATTTTCAAAGCACAATTCTGGTGCAGATCCACTGTGAACCGACTTCACTGATTAAGAATTTGAAACATGGTAATAATGATCCCAAAAAAGGTTTTAAAACAGGTTTTGCTGGATGCCTCATTTGTAGTGAGACACACCCAACATGTGCTGCACAGGAAAAGATTCTGAAGTTGTAAATGTAAAATGTATCCGCGCATTCTGATCCTTGTTTTTTTTTGTAAATGTGTCAGAGCTTAGGGTTATTTTTTTTTTATTTTTTGATCAGCCTTGAAGTTGGTCTCCCTTCAGTCACAAAGCAGACTACCATTGACTGGTTCCAGGGAGCGTATTGATGGTTCCATAATTTGGGCACAGGAACACAAAAAGGCTGACCCCCGCTGGGCTCAGCACGACAGCCCAGTCAGCAGGGAGGCTTGCATTTATTAGCCTGGGAGAGGAGCTCCTGCAGAATTAAAGCACATTCACCCACCCATTGATCTCTGTCATGAAAACAATACTCACCTCCCTCTCTGGCAGCGAGCTCGGCACTGCGCGCTCTGAGGTAATTCGGTGGCCATAGAAAACTGGACGCCTCACACCCTCGGGCTCCAAGTAAACTATTTGAAAAGTGAACAGGATAGAGAACACAGTCAGCCTTAATAGATTATCAATCCACCTGTCCAATTGTATTATGCTATGAATCAGGATGAATGGAGAATTAATATGAATGTAGCGGCTGTGTGTGTGCTTCCAGGGAGAAGTCTTTGTTTTTTTGGCTGTGTTGGGACATGTTGAACGCTACTTTATACTCCTCCGTATGATTCAGAGCCCAGTTTTCCTCTAGTTCTGTGAAAAGCTGTGTGTCGATTGGATCACGGCTAGGCCTCTTGCCTCTTACTGAACTTGCCTTTTACTTTTGGCACTGACATTGTGGTCACATGAGAGGTGCAGCGCATGGTTGCATAGCCTCTGTCTCTCCAAAGAATCTTATCCGCTGGCCAGTGGACAAAGGTGATACCTATTAGTGCAGTATGTTCAAACACTGGGGGCCCCCACCATCCTAGTTTCTGTTAATCCACTGATAATGGCCTTCATCACCTCCAAAAATACCAGAGAGTCAGTCACAAGGCCTTATCATGCCCTCCAGTATCTCCTATGTGATAGATGGCCCGTGTCCATGTTACATAGACTTTGAACTGCTTTACAGTTCTGCCACAAAAGATGAATGAAAACTGTGTTATTAGATGGCGTTTGATCTGCAGGACTTGCTCTGCCTGGACGTGCAAGAAACAATTTTAAGGAAGCTACTGGAGAGAAGGTTGCAGCACAACTGTTCTCATCTCCCTTTGCGTCAGTTGTGTGTTTGAGTATACACAGCTCGACTGTTGACCTAAGGAACTTGCAGGGCTTTGATGCTGCCCTCAGTGGCTAGTGTCTAAGAAGAGTGGGGCTGTCTGGACTGTCTGGTCAACTCCTCACACATAGGCCGCAATGTCAACACAAGATACAAAAAGACAGAGAATGTCACACTTCACACATAGTTGAAAGGAGCGATGCGTCTCATTATGCCACCTAGAGCTTCTTTTGTCAGCTGGGGTTTGATATGTGGAGGGGAAGGGCTCAGGAAGACGCCGTTGGCCTGGTATGGGGTCTGCCACTGCCACGTTTGAAGTCACTGTTGGGACAAGGTCTTTCATATTTACAGAATAGAGAGGAAAACTCTGGGGATGGTCATGATTGGCATACTGTTTTGTTAGCGTAATAAATGGCTTGAGCTAATCACCATTTGCACCCACCCTGTTCATCAACCCTCCTGCAGCCCCAGGAGTTTTAAAAACACTGCTTTGCAGGCACTTTTTTAGCTTCTCAAACATGAAACTCCCTTTAATCTATTCTTACAAAAAAGCCATTCAAATATCTTACATAAATTATGCTCTTAGCATTAGAATCAAAGGCAAACGCCATCTCTCCTCACGCTCTCAGTGAACTTTTTGATGGACAGATATATCCAGGCTTGCTTTATGGCTGGATATGGGTATTGTAATTCCAAAAGGGACTTTGAAACTTGACTGCATCGCTCAGTTTCATTTTTATGTTGAAAGAGTACATTTCCGTACAGATACATTGGAAGAAAAACTAAATGTCTAACGTGTATGCACTCACAACGACATTATAAGGACCGAGCTATCAGTTCAGGTTAGTTTCTTACAGATTATGTTTTTAAGGAATAGTTAAGCTGTTAAGTTGTTTACAGCAAGTTCCCTGTTCAGATACTTGCTTTAAGTGTTTATGTTGAACATAAGGCTACATGTAGCCGCCTGTTAGCTTAGCACGTAGCGTGTAAACAAGGACTGGAAACAATAGCATTACTCTTTTCTAATTTAACAAAATGAACCTACTCGCACCTCCAAAGCTAACAAAACAGCTCTGTTAATCTAATTTGTGTAGCCTGTACAAAACCAATGTGTTAAATTGTGGTTTTATAGCGGTGAAACACAGAGCCAGGCTAGCTTTCAGTCTTTATGCTAAGCTAAGCTAAATGGCTGCTGGCTGTAACATCACACTAATGGACAAAAATGACAGTGGTAGCAATTTTCCCATCAAAAACCCTCGACGAGAAGCTGAATACACGTATTTCCTCAAATGTCAAACCTTTCTTCCAGTGGAATTATTAAACATAACTTGGCCTTCATCAGAATTATCACTCCCAGTTCCGCTGTTATCTTTGTTTTTGCTTTATGTTGTTCTGAACTGGAAAGATAAACGCCCCAACCTCCTCTTCCTGTCTTTCTTTATAGTCTAACTTGTTTGAAGTCGATGTACATTTTTTAACAGGAAGAGCATCAGTATACAACTTTAAATTTGCTTTGTGCTTGAGATAAAAAAAAATGTTGTTGGTGTGTTCCTGTGTCCTTTCTCTATATTGCAAATTAGACAAAGAAGACTTATTGGTTTTGCCATGGAAGGTCACGGTCAGGGCCTCTTTGTAATAACCACAAGGCTTCTTTCATAAACAAAGGAGAGAGGAGAGAGCGTCTGTGTGTGTGTCTGACAGAGGGCTTGTAAATAGACTCTGTTCTTATCTTTGTTCAAATAGTGGAGAAAAGGAAAGTCACACAAGAGGGAGACAGGAGAGCGAAAACAAAGCCAGGTACATGATAATGACAAGGTCAAGTGTGCACTGAATGGCTCAGTTCAGTCGGAGAGAGATAAGACTCAACCTGCTGACAAGGTGTGTGCAGCAGAGGGGAATGGGAGGTCAGGTAAAGCTCTGGGGATAGATACCCCCTCCTCAGATAGACTCACACACCTTCTCAAACTTCACTGGGTGTCAGTCCTTGAGAACTCCAGTCTGCCAGCACCACCTGCTGGAGGAGCGAGCATACAACAGATAGAAAGGGCGTGTGACAGCAATTGCAATTTAGAAAAGAAAAAATATAAAATTAGTGGATCATCAGGCAAATTAGCCTGTGGAGGGCTCATAAAGACTGATTCCAGAGAGAAAGGTTCCCCCTATTCACCGTAGGCTTACAGACATCACAGCCTCGGAGTCCAGTGTTGTATAATGAGGATTGTGAGAAGCCTTAAAAACCCCCAACTAAAAACAATGCCCTCTTGAAAGGCACGTAGCCAGTGCATTCATCAAGTTCTTCCTGGCACTCCTCCAACAATAACCAACAGTTTGACTGGAGGATATTCTTTTCTTACTTTGATGTTTAAGTTTTTTTAAATTTCTGAGAGGCACTGAGTGAAATTTAAAAAGGCACCCGGCTCCCATCTGACGTCGAGCATGACATTAAGTATTATTTCAAACGACAACAAATAAAGTGTGAAAGGGCTACAGGCTCACAACTTACTTTCACAGAGCATAAAGGATAGGATTAGTTGAAGGCTATCTCTGATGTGTCACTCATCTCCAGGAGAGAGGAGGAGGAGAACACAGGATAAAACGTCTTTTGGTGGACCAGCAAAGCTAGAGAGGAGAAAGAGAGATATGCTTCAATAGATATCTGATTCATCTGATCCAGATACTGACCCTAATCCCGATCTAGAATTCTGATCTCATGCCTGGATAAAGGGATAAAAACCCTTTGGGGGGTTTGAAGCAAAATGCAATGCCTTGGTTACTCCTAGGTGGGCAGGGTCAGTGTGACACTTTGAGCATGCCAAGCCTTGAAGATGTGAGGGGCTGAGGGTTTGTTACATTTCACCCAACACAGCCAGGCCCTGGGTGAGCACTGAGAGAAAACTCCAGGAGAGTGGGATTGAACTGAACAACAGGGAGCAGGCTGGCAATGCCGTAGTGACTGATGAAAGAGCTAGTCATCAGCTGTTCGCTCTCCTTCATTAGCTTGCTTTATAGGGTTCAAAATTAACAATGCCCGACCGTCCCGGGGCAAAAAAAGACAGATTTGTCACCCTTATATTCGTCATTTGGAACGGCTGTGGGGCGATGAGAAATAGCTTTTTTTGTCTTGGGTTCAGTAAAATGTGGATACCTTCAGTCACGGTGAGTTCAGTGAGCATCTTGCAAAGAGGGGGATGTTGTTGCTAAGCAGACTATCAACAGCTGTTATCTAATTGTGTGTAATGTCAGTTGCTGGATATATCTATTTAATATACGTATCTTAATCCTATGGATAAACAGTTTAAGTGGAGTAGCAAAAACATGCAGTTAGGTTAATTGGAGATTTAAATTGGAGATTTAAGTGTGTGTGGACGGTTGCCCGTCTCAATGTGCCAGCCCTGTGATTGACTAGTGACCGTTCCAGGGTGCACCCTGCCAATGTCAGCTGGATTGGCTCCAGCTCCTGAACTTTAAGGGGGGAAACAACTAATGAACGATATAGAATCCTAAGGCTGGAGGTTAGTTTCCTTATGAAAGAATCAATATGAGGTTTAAAAGAAAGAACCAAGCCAAAGACCCAAATATGTAAATTCCTCCAGTTTCTCTGCAGGTGTTCTGTTAAAAAACGATGTACCTATTACTGTTTTAATGGAGAAACAATACAACCATGTCACAGTAAGTGTAGATACGATGGTTTTACTGTAGAAAAGTCAACTAGGTGAGAGACTAATATTCAGATTAATAATATTTAGACCTAATTAATTGTACAGCGATGGAAACAATGAAGTGGCACAGTATTCACATGTACTCACAAGTACTTCACAAGTACTTCAACACGTCGTGTTCTGGGTATATGTGGAAAAGTGAAAAAGGATGGGGGTGATGGAGAAAACTTCATGTTACTTGAGATTTCTTTTGAACGTTACCTGTACTAGCTGATCTATGGTGATTAAAAATTGAATGTATTTTGGATTGATATTGCCACCTAGTGGTGTAATGAATGTATGCCATCAATCGTCATTTCTGCAGGTCCTTGGAAACACAACGGGCACTGAAGGACTCCAGATTGTTTGCTTAGATTAATCTCATGGAAATATTTAAAAATGTCTAAACTAAGAAAATGCATCCATGCCAAAGTGAACCAGATGGTAGCTTGCATCCAGGAGCAGTCGGTTTTGGGTCAGAGATAGATTACAAAATCTCAGCTCTGTGTATTTAGGATTAATCAGTTATAACAGGGGGGCCTGACGGAGGGGGAGCGGAGCATGGAGAACATGGCTGGCCGTTCCCTATCAATCAGATACCTCTTCTTCTACACAAAACAAATTGAACTACTGAGGCACTGACCACGTCCAAGCTCTGTGTGGACATAAATCACAGTGAATCCGAGGTAGGTACCTGTCAGTTCCACTGAATGCCCCATCCTTCCTTCTGCTTAAACCACTCGGCCCCCCGGCCTCACACGCAGCAGAGTGAACAGTTGGCCGAACTGCACTTAAAGACAATTATGAAAAGAGCTTGTTTGTTAAGATCCGTCAGTTACATCTGTACTTTTATTTTGAGGATAAAGAGAGATGCAGGATAAAAGAACAAGTTCAATGCAATCTCCAACCCTCTATTCAGTTCGTCAGAGGAGGTTCAGGATATAGTTTGGTAATGAATGCATGACCTCCTCCTTGGATGAGAATACATGTAAAGCCATTTGTCTTGCTGCCATTGATGCAGAATGGTCAGTATGTCCTCGCATCAGTACTGAAAATACTTGATAAACACAGTTTTGTTGTTTTCATTCCAAAAACAAGCACAACAATGCCCTCCTGATGGTGCTGCCTGCCAAACATCAGCTGCCTACACATTCCCCGGCTGTAAAGTCCAGCAGCCCTCACCTTCAGGAAGTTGAACAACAGGAGCTATGGCATGAGCGGGGCTCCTGTGAAGAGGGCCGGCTTTAAATCTCAGGTCTGCTCATCTCCTCTCATCCTCCAGTTCACCTACACAGCCGGCTGACAGATGACAGAGTGTGCGGCCCAGGCTATATCATGGTTCTTGGGTCAGTCGTTGCTCCTGGAGTGATAAGTGGTTCTGTCCTGGTGTGGCTCATCCTGCTTTAATCACAGGGCAGAGCCACGGTACAATACCAGCCTGTGGAGGACAGCAGAGAAATAACAAAACTCACCGTGACATCTGTATCATCCGAAGAATCGTCCACTCCAAGTGGTTTGCCCAGGTGTTTATGTATATTTCTGATAGCGTTTCAAAACAGATTCTGGCTTCCATTAACATTAAGTTCCAAACTAATTACGTTTTTTTATGGTTTATAATCTCTTGTTTTTCATAGCCAGCAGCAAATATTGTTATAATGCAGGACGAGAGCTGCTACAATTTCCTACTGTTGACCCAATGCTAACAGGACATCACCACGAATAATTAACAAACTTTTAACCCGAATCAAGTGATCTATAAGGGTACCGATGCATTAATGAAAGCTTGGTGTGTTTCTTGCTTACCTCCCATGGTGTGTAGCCACTCAGACATTTATATTAGTTTTCGAAAAACTTATTTCACCAGTCAAATACTTTCAGCTGCTGGGCATCATGGAAGTAATATTGATCGACTCACCTTCAAGTTTTAGCAAGCAAGCGATTTACCCAAAATCTCATGTTATTACTTTAACGGCAACATCTTCACAGGAAGTGACTCCTGGACTGATAACACATGCATCAAAAATTGGTAACTGGGAGATTATCTTGGAGAAATTACAGTTCAAATATCATCTTTTTGATCTGCAATTTTAATGTTTATGCCAGGATTGATCTGGAGAAGAAATACCACTAACTGTCTGCATGGCCAGTTACCACTTTTATTAATTGGTTGATCATTAATGTCAAACTATGCACAGATACACACTGTGAAGTTCAGTGGACGGAGTGTGGCAACAACACTGCCGGTACTACGGCTTTGATTTTGTCTGGGATTACCCTTAGAGCACTCCTGGCACTTTAAGATGCTCTGAATATATAAATACGTGACAAGGCGCAATCCTCATTGACACACACACACACACACACACACACACACACACACACACACACACACACACACACACACACACACACACGCGCGCGCGCGCGCGCGCTTCACGGGAGGTAAATCAAAAGAAAATGAAAGCAGTTCAGAACTGAATTCATTTTCTATTCCACTCAAAGCTCAACGAGCGGTGAGGTGCAGCATTGCACCACTAGATGGCAGCACAACAGCACAGCTGCACTGCAATAATGCGACACTCACACACATCCCCAGATCATTTGTTTGACATAACATGAGTACATACATGTCGTACCTGTTCCTTCACCTGTGCCGTTAGATTGACATGTTCCATGCCCTAAAGCTCCTCATGTGAACATCATCCCCAGGAAGAAAAAAATTCTAATAACATGCCTGACTAACTGCTCAGCCTGCATGTCATGCTGTTGTGAGCTTGGTAGAAAGAAATATACATAAATTAAAGTTGAGCTCTGACATCCACTCATTGGCCTTTACCTAAACCACCCGCTGGAGATGACAAAATGAGAATATCCCTGTTAATCCTCTGGACCTGATCACAGTTTGCCAGGTATTTCCTGGACTTGGTTATCAGTGGAAAAGAAATTGGACTTAAGATGTGGAGCCCCTCTGGTCCTGCAGAGTGTCTTAAAGAATGCTGAAGGCGAAGACTAGGAAGTTTGAAGTCTGCACTGTACTTCAATTGCTGTTTCTGCTCATGTGTTGGGATTTAAGCTCAAATTAAACAAACATTGACAGTTCCAGCTCTATTCGTTTCCAATAAATGAGAAAAATACAATGTGCATAAGCCTGCAAACAAAATCAGGGCAAGGTAATTCCAAGTATCTGAGACTGCAAGACAAGAATCCAGAGATCATGTCCAAATAAAGATCATGAGTTGTCCACGTCCATGTGGTGAATCATTGAGGGTTGTTGTATACAGACAGTCCTAATGTGGATCTGGAAAGCCTGCCCATCGTGATTCATCCCATCATGGCAACATGTGCTCCTCAGAGCATGAGGGAGAAGCTTGTCATCTGTCGCCTCATCTCGTGCCCTGTAGCAGACAGTCTTCAGCCTTCAGCGATGGAACAAACTCAGGATGTGTAGCCATCGTTGACACACCTGCCTGGCTGCACACACCACTATTATGAACCACTATCTGATCATCATATTCAAGAGGAAGATGTGATATTCTCACAGAAATGTGACCTTTCCATTGCAGCGTTTTAAGGATAAGACTGGCTCCAACTTTAAAATATCCTGTAAGCTGAGATAACCTATCCAATATCAGTAACTCTTAAGGCAGAAAGAGACAGAACCTATCATCTCGGCTCCGTATGTTTTAGTGTGCGAGATAAGCTTTGTCAGAGGTCAGATACCGTGTGATATTTTGACCAATTTTCAACCCTATTTCTGGCATCGGCTGTCGATTTGATGGCGGCTCGGATTGCCGGCCCTAGTGAATGAGCAGCTGCAGTTCTTTTGGCACACATGGGAAATCTATCGGGCCGCCTGGAGTTGAACTGCATGGCACTTTTACTCCTGGTGAGAAGATTGCTCTCATGTTTTATTGAACGTTGCCCGCGGTACCTCTCATCCTTGACAATCTGATTCCACCAAGGTCTACATCATGACCTTAATGTAAAACCAATGGGGTGTTGCAATTCACTCACACCGACCCCTCCATCAACTTCATCAGCCTCATAGGTCCTTTGGGAAGCATTCATGAGCCACTCTCACAGTGGATTAATATATTTGCTTCTTGCCTGCATTGTACCCAACTGTCCTTGTACTGTAATACCCTGTCATCTTCGCCTTTAGGTTCAATTGTCTGATTGCAGTCTAGACATCATTTAATCAACTATTCTTGATTCTCTATCACAGTTAAGTTGCACTGTCAATATAGGTTATACCTGTAGCCGTCTGGGACTATTGATGCTATAAAAAAGGGGAAGTGACATCATGATTGACAGCTGCTCTGAGTAAAACATATTTTTATTGCACACATCTGTTTTTGAATTGTGAGAAGTTTGGCGGAAAGGGAATGTAACCTAATTTTCCAATTTTCCGAACAGTGAGTTTTTTGTTTAAAGTGGTGAACCATCTGTTGTTCCACAGTAAATCAATCCCTCGCAGTGGAGCCAGGCAGGACCTTGAAACCGCTCTATTCGCGGATCACCGCTGCGCAGACTCTGCTTCCAAATGACATCACCAGCACGATGGCGGACGCTGTAGCCGAGATCTTCTGGCTTTATTTTCATTACTGTGGGAGGCGGCGCGGCGTCCAGCTACAGTATGCAGCCTATGTGCCTGACCTTGATCTGACAACCAAACTACATTGTAGGAGAGATGTAATCCACTGTTGCTGGCACGGAGGCCAATTTTACAACTTAATCTCTAAACAGTTTCTAAAAGAAAGGAGGAAAATTCAGAGGAATGAAGGAGGTTTTCTTGAAACCCCTCTATGAAGGATTATTGTATATTAATATAGAAATAAATGATACATGATTGAGACTAATGGGAGAATAATAATGATTATTCTGTGAGGCGGCTTTACTTAATTGGAGGCTTGAAACGGCATCATTGATTTTCCCCCTTAAGATAACTAAGCTGATTAATGAGAAGGTTAATAAAATATGAGGATTCTATGTCTAACAAACGATCTTTGCAGGAAACAATGTACCCATTTAATAATTGCCTGGAAAGCATTCCGCTCTGCTTCAGACTTTGAAATGAAACACATCTTATTTTATCAGGACTTTATTGTCACTCTCGGTAGCATGTTTTCGGATAATTGTGAAGACGTCGCCTCTAGTAAGACTTTACTTCATCGCAAATCAAAGCTTCCTCATTAGCGCGGAGAAAATAGGAGAAGGGGAAAGTGTTTCAAGTGTGAGCGGCAGGTTTATACACGGCAGCCGAACATCTGTGTGTGACAGCTGCTAGACAGGTGACATCAGATGTAGTTGAGCTAAACTGAATGATCCTCAAGACCCGCCACTGTCACAGAAAGGGGGAGGAACACAATGACATCCTATTCTGAGAGTCTTGATGACTGAAAACATCTCTCCTACATGGGAAAACTGAAGATTGTTTAAGTTCAATAGACAATTTTTTAACTTGATCAACAGGCGTGAACCTCGGTCATGCACATCCCCGATTGGTGTGTAGTTGTTCACCCCACCAATGAGACTGTTTCACTCCAAATGCAAACAATCCCTGGTCGCTTCATACGTTTTTGTTATTTGTCAGCACATGTAAACATCAATTCAATCCCCAGTCAAGCGTGAGCACCAATTTTCATGTGAAGTGGCTGCTGTCACCGTGTTAACGGTGTGTAATGTTCTGGTGTGCACACTACAGTACGAGTTGTGCAGAGGGCTGCAGAGCCCTGGTCCTGCCTGCAATGGTGTGTCTGATTTCTCAGTTGTGGTGGTGGGATTACTCCGGGGATTAGCAGGATACTGGCAGCACACATCGATGGGGCAGAGATGACAGTTCTCATCATGTTGTCTCCCGCTTCAACCCTCACTACTCCCTGGTCTTAAAGCGGCACCAACAGCAGATTACATGAGTACGACAGCAGGGGAAGAAGTCACACATCACATAGTGGAGATTAGGCTAAACAAACTCTTCTTCCTCAGCCTGGGGGTATTCATCCCAAACATGGAGAGCTGTCTCTCATGGCCCAGTTTGGACTGGATTAGGAAGTTGTATTCAGCATGTTTATGCAGAAGAGATTGGAAAAAAACAACCGGTGGTAAACTATTGAAGCAAAGGAGTGCACTAATAAATAAGTTTGCACTTGTGAGCTATTTCAATTTATAATAATTCTATCAGGACTTTCATCCGTGTGCATGACTCACATTACTTGAACTGATTCCAATGACTTCCACAGGCTGTAAATCATGTATTATAGATTAATAAGCTTGGCGAATGTGTGCAGCTCTTCCTCTGTGACATCAGTGCAGAGATGTATGCCATTAGGACCCTGGGGAATAAGAAGATCAGGCTGCTTGGTGTTTTTGAGCATGCATGTGTGTTTGCTTAGGCCTCTTTGCAGTTTTTCAAGTTGTACTGACTTGCTTTTATTGTTTGAGAAAAAGCTTTTCGTTGGAGTGTCGTGGATGCTGCACAGGCACGAAATAGAAAAAAGCTTCCATCCGCCTCCTGCCTATGAAGGACACAGAAGCCATTTTCCCTGTAGAGATAATAGGTTGAAGCCTCCTGCATATCAAAGATTTGTCTATCACTGTTTTATCTGCGCAAGAACATAATGGAAAAGGTATAAACACAGAGCTCATTATTCATTACAGTCGGCACAACTTTCTGAAAGTTCACTGGGTGGGAGAGTACAGATGGAGCTTAGTGCAGGTGGGAGCATCTCTAGCTCTAATTGCATGCAGCTGATACTGTTTTGAGAAGACCCTGATTGATCTGCAGCTTTAGTGGGTGTAGTTTCACTTATCATGTGTCATTCGGATTCTTATCGGGATTTTAGCTTGTTGTGTCCCACCGCGCGACGGTAGCCGCTAACACAAGGAAGAGGCTTTTTCACTGTTTCTTCTGCAGCACTTCATTGCAGAGCGCAGAGCACGGTTCATGCACAAGTCCTGTGTACTCTAGGTGATTGCCTGCAGAGCGCTGGAAGACCATGACTGAGTAAATTCAACATCATGTCAGTTAATTAAACCCCTTCAGCAGGTTTTAATGTTGCGCCGTGTCTGCAGAGGTGTCTGTTTATCCATGGGGAAATGTTAACACTTGCTAAATCAACCCACTTATCAACTGTGTGACCGTAAGCCTAAAATGATACATTACTTTTAGACTAATTAAGGACTTTTTTTTTCATATCTTTTAGTAGATCAGACCAAATCCACACACCCCAATAAGCACTAGCACAGTGTTTATTATTCTGAGCATAGTGCTCTGCAATGCTTTACTTACATAACAAAGCCTGCAAACACAACGCAAGATGTATGTGAGATGTATTGTGCATGCGTAAGTAATCCAGCTACAACTGCATACTCAACTTTCAAAGTTTAGCAACAGTATGACTGCACGATATGTGCATTTCAGGGCCTTCACTTCCTGAGCTCGCAGTGACAATGAGAATGGAGACATTAGAGAGTCGTGTGTGGCTAAATGCACTCCAGCGTAAGTTACCTCTTTCTGTCAAACAGAGGGATGATGTACATTGAAACCACATTCCCTTCCTCGTGGCTCGCACATCTATCACCAGTTTATGGCCGCTCTCCCCACTTTGCACATCTCCGCTGTGACATCCATCTGTGTCAACGTCCCGACTTGCATATCCGGAGGCCTTATTCCTCTGTTCCTTTAGTGTTCATAACATATTCTTGGCAGGTTTCACCATATGTTTTGCTCCGCATATACGAGCAATTCTGGCTGCCTCTTATAGGGGGGGATGGTCACAATGCTCATTCTTCCCCTCATCGCGGAGTGTCATGTTAAATGACAGATGAACGCGTGACACTACTGACAAGTGATTTGCCTCATGTGCTACATCAGGTGACTAAGAAAGCGTTTGCCTCACCAGTGCATGCATGCACTGTTTTAATGAAGATCCGGTTGAGAGATTACTCTGCTGTCAATTCAATTCGGAACTGTCTTATTTGCATAGAAGGGTTGTTCTGTTTACTTCAAGCTATTAAAGCCAGCTGGATCCCATGAAATATGCCTGTATTCATCCATTTCAAATACTCATGTCCTCTTTGTACGCTCGCCAATTCCATGTTTGTGAGCACGCATGCATGTTTGAACACTGACTCACTGGTTCACGGCTGCAGTGCTACAACAACTTCAGCACCGCTTCGGAGGGGTAAATCTTCTCAGCCCTTCTTAATGTATCTTGTTGTTGCTGTTTCTCCATGTGTAAGGAATAGGTAAATAGGAGAGGATCTAAATTACCCCACGGCAGCACTACAGCAGACTGGAGCAACCTCAGTACACAAATGCGGTTGCTGCTTATCACAGTGCTGCAGTGCTGGGGAGGAGTTCAAATAAGCTCACAGCAGTAGCTGGTGGCAACTTCCTCGTGTGTCCCGACACTGTGATGCTCGGTGACACACTATGAGTTGGGATGTTGGTTAATCCTCTTAATTAGGCAATAAAGCCCCTTTACATTAACTACTACACGTCGTTCAACAAGTCACTTTTGCAGACGTGAACAGAGTCAGTAAACGCATCACTGCCTTGTGAAACCAGAAAGGATGCTGCCCTGTTTTTGAAGGACAACATTAAACCAGAATCTGCTCTCTGCTTCCCATTCAACATTTTGCAAAAAGTGTCAGCACCTCTCTCAGGCAGCAACTGCAGGAAAAAAATCTACTTGGTAACATGCAAGAATTTTTTAGCTTCCAGTCTCCCTGATAACAAAATGAGCTAAATAGAGGTGCAACTTGATTATTTCTGATGTAACTAGGTGCAAGCATCACAGTCACTCACCTTACAAACTCCTCTTAACCATCAGAGGGCACTAAAAACCCACCTGATGCTCTCCGCCACTCACAAGCCTGAAACCTGAATATCACTGGAGTTAAACATGGATTTATTGTGTTGATAGGTAACTGTGTGCTTTATAAGATAAATAAGATATTCTAATGAGCTGTGATGCAATATTATCCTGATGAGCTTAAATTTGCCCTGATTGAGTTTAACCAGTGATTGTTATACAGCATTTACTCCACCACCGGATTGTCAGGACAACTTGACTCCCTGTAGATAATTACACATCACTTTGGGTGAATAATAACAATAATGTGTTCTATAGAGGATCATTGGGACTCAGGAAAAACTCCAAATCATTTTGTGGAAAAATGTTTATGTACATCTAAAATAAAAACATGTAATTAAATGTATTTCTGAGAAGACAAAGCAACAACTAAGCCACAATTTATCAGACTTTTAAATTATTAATATTTTAAATTAGAGTCTATTTCTTGCTTTAAACGATCAGTTTCAGGACTTTCGCGCCACAACTGGAGTAAATAGAACTGAGAGGTGGGGAAGGTCCTTCATTGACAAGTGATCAACAATCTAAATACAATGGATTAATAATTTCTTCTTACATTACAGTCCATCCTTTGACGGGTTAATCCAACCAGCTGCGTAATGGACGTGGTTTCCTGAGCGGATGAACTGTGACAGATGATACGCTTAGTGCCCTGAGGATTGCGCACAAGACAGTCAGTGATCTGCTCCGCAGAGTCCCAGCCGCGGCGGCAGAGTGGGCCGACTCAATCTCCAGGACTTGTTGGGATAATTCGCTCCGAAGTCTGATATTCATCGAAGCTGTTTTTCACGATTTCCACATCTTCTGATCGGACACATTCCGGAGCTTCATCTCATCTCCAGGCTCGTTACGCACACGTTTTACGCACAAACAAGAGATCGATGCGCTTTCCTTGTAATCCGGGGCACATATATAACAAATACACCTCAACAGGTGTGATTATAATATGTGTGCCGATTGCGGAGATTGATGCCACGATCCGCTGCGTGCTCTCCTGAAACTACAGCGAACCGCGGAACTTGGAACTTGCCGAGGACAACGAGCGGCGCCGAGTGCCAAAATGAGCCTTTACTGCCAAACCTGGAGGATCTTACAGATAATATTCGCCACGATTATAACAGTTCTCCCACAAGGTAAGAGCCACAATTGCTTTGGTGCTGCGAGCTCCAATCTGCCCCCAGAGGGATGAGCACAGCTGACAGTATGCAAAAGTACAATGTATTAACTTGAAGTACTTCAATCACTGGGTATTTATACAGTGACTCAAGTGTATCTAATAATAACAGTTGCAAACAATTGAGCATTTGGAATGAATTGTCACTATAGTGCACATGTTACTGAGTGGAGTGGGGGGGGGGGGGGGGGGCCCCCCAAAAATTT
>CAAKHC010007327.1:95043-115863 GCA_901007825.1 Macroramphosus scolopax
GGGGGGGGGGGGGGGGGGGGGGGGGGGGGGGCACTCTCAGCAATGTCATGCCAGCAGTGAAACAGCTTTCTCTACACGTCTGAATAATAGATAAATGTCCTCATTTGTGCCACAAACTTACATCTTTTTCCACAGTGATACGGCATTCCAGTGAGCCTAATTATGTGTCTGACTCGCAGCGAAGGAAGGGGTGTCACAGCAGAGGGATATTAAACATTTAGGGATGAAATCGGTGAGGAGTGAACGACTTGATGGGTTTATATTACAACATGAGCCATATCTAACGCTGAGTACTTTTTTCTTCTCCCTGGGATGTGTTTTACTTCCCCGTATTGTCGTCTGCTAGAAACCCCAGACACCCCAGTTCCAGACACAGCGAAGCAAACGAGAAGCAGGCAATCTAAATTCCCAAGTTTGATAAGGAGAGGGGAAGAAAATCACAGCATAAATGCATTCACAGTAAAGCCAGTAAGTACCTCATAGATGGTTCTTACAAGGGGAGATGCACTCTGACTTCATTTCAGTGTACAAAAAAAATGCAAAGAAGACGGAAATGTGATAAAATAGACTTTTATAAAGCAGCTTTAAGAATCTCATTGGACACAGAAATCCCTACCAATCACTGCACAAGCTTAAGTCTATGTCAATCTCTCTCTCCCCTCTCCCTCTTTCTCCTTATCTTCTGGACGCTCTCACTTCCTCGCCCCTCAGAGCATTACATGCTGGATGATCGGCACTACATCATTTTTTTGGATGAAGCTTGTAGGATTGAAGTCGGGTGTTGTCGAAAGCACACTGAAGATACAAAGAGATCATAGTGGTCAAACTTTTATCACATGAAAAGTACAACCGGGCCTTATTGCAGCTTCACTGTTGTCAGGGCGACACATCATTCATAGATCTTGATCCCAGAGCTTCCTTTGACATGTTAGTTAAATGTCGTGATTGCTGCTAACTTCATCAGAGTACATGTCATGATAGGTGTGAGAAAACAGGCGTTTCTCATGTCTTGGAGCTCCGATGCAGCAGCAGCAGCAGCAGACAGACTGATAATTGTGTTTAAAGCGTTTCCACAGTGTGTTCGGTTTTTCTAAAAAAAGCGTACAAACTGATAATCTTTGTATTTAAGGGGCTGTTCATCAGCAAGCTGTCGGATGATAGTGGAGATCTGTGTTGTTGTTTAGCAGGGAAAGATGCATTGGACATGCATTAGATGAAAGCACTCGCATCCACAGCCAACACCAATACTTCCTTACTGGGACTGATTGGGACACTTTAATTCCAAATGTTCAAACTAAGAGTGAAGAAAAGACCAAAAAAAAAGAGGCTTTTTATCCGTCACTGAATGATTAAAATGCAAACATCAATTACTGTCATCCGGGATGCTGTTGGGAGTCGACCGACTCTTTGCACATATGGTAGAAGCCATTACTGCACATTGGAATTCATAATGCTTGTTCAAGTTGGTGCAGATTAATGGAATGATACAGAGACTGATTGCAAATTAAAGATTACCAAAAGACAAGCTGGCTGAGAGGAGGTTTGCTGTCAGGGCGATGAAACAGTTTATGAAACGACTGGAGTCACTTAAATGCACCACGGAAAGAATCACAACTGCATATTTGCAGGTTAACTGAAGTACTTTCCGTTTACTCTTTAATTCATGGCAGTAAACCTGCTCTTGGACTGTGTTTGCTTCACACAGGAGGCCACAGACGACACAGCCACTCATCAAAAGATTGATTTGAAGTCACATGTGCATTTTTCAAAGGGAAATCCCCACGTGAAGGTGGGATCACTCCGATTTAATTGACTCGTGATTTTAAGGCCGCGCGTGGAGGGAGTCTGTTGTTCTCCGCTGTCCTCAGAAGCACTAAAGAATAGAACAAGGCATCAGCACAAGGCATCAAACTCGTCTGCAGGCTTCTGGCTTTTAGAGGCTGCTGTAACATCTGCATGGTAACACCGATGCTTTCTCACTGAGCCGAGGAAGAGGAGCAGCTAAGGGTCTTCAAAATGAGAAATCTCAGAGACCAGAATAGCTGTTGCAACAGATTTTGCCCTCATGTTTACTAAAATATCCAGCCGTTGAAAGGAAGCATGCTTATGATAAAGCACGCGGCGCTCTGCCAACACTCCCGTTCCATCGCTGGCTCGAGACGCAGCTTTTTATTTCTTTTCTTATTTGACCTTTTTTTTCTTTTGTGAACAATTGTTGTGCATCCAACCCGGTGTGGCGTCTCTCCTTTGTGTTGCAGCTTTCATGCGTTGTAACAGTAATGTGATCGTTTCCTTTAGGTTTGCACCCATCAAACCAAAACAATTTGCATGTGGAATCGTCCGCTGCTGCCTTGGCAGTGCATGTACACTTTACATTCCAACGGCCGGAGCCGCCGCCAGCTCTGGTAGTAAACAGCACATCTGTCACTGCGACCACTTGTCGGCTCAGCCAGGACAGTTTCCACCTCCGACTACATGACTGACTCTCTCCTGTGTTTGCAAGAAACCTCTAAAGGCTCGTGACACATACAGTCTTTGATGTGCACTGTTACACATCAGGATGAGAACCAGACGACCACGATGGTCCAATCACAGGAGTGATGATTGATTCAATGAGAGGAAAGCTCGGATCCTTCCACATTAGATGAAGAACCACGAATGATTAACAGACAACAGGCGTCGTTTGTCATGATGCATCTTCCCCAACTTTAATTGATATCCTTCCATGCAGTGTGATGATGACTTGTTTAGGTCTGCGGTGCATCCAAAGCTGTTTTCACTATGCATTACCACGCTTAGTACAGATTTAACCATTTTGTTATAATCCCCAGAGTAAACACCAGTGTTTTTGTCCTTAATTCACTAAGTAGGGTAATTAAACAGTGCGCACTCAGGTCAGCTGCTGTAATCTTTATAATTCTATCAAAGTGGATGTTTAAAGAGGACACACGATGGCCGGGCGGGCGACCTCGCCTCTGCTCGTTTCCGCTGTGGCAAACACTCACCGTCGTGCTCTTAAAGCAGATCATAATATATTTATGCTGTTGGTTTGTTTTTTTTTACCCACTCGGGTGTGGTTTCATAAAAACAGGTCATTCCATCCTTTGTGTGATCAGATTTGAACAGTGAACCAGTAATCCCTGTCACCATTGTGCCGCTTTAAAGCGACTGATACATATATTTACAAGTCGGTGAATAATTTACAGTTTATCAGCTCGGTTCGTTAAAAATTCTCATTTAAATCTGGGCTTTTACTGTACATGATGCCGCTGCACTGTTCTCTCTTTTTTTATTCATGGAGGATCCGCTGAGCATTCGCAGCCCGCTGACAACCTGAAAAACACATATTAATCCCACGTTTGGATGGTTGATTTCAAGCGTGTGCCAGATGTATCAGGGACTTCCTTTGCTGCAGATACAGAGCGAGCACGTCATGCATGTGACAGATGAAACTCTCTGACAGAATATACTGTATATGTAGATGTATTGAAGTTAATTGACATCTTAGAAAACAAAGTTACCCTAAAAAGTTAATTCTATAAGGAGTTTAATAGTTGCCTGGGTAATGTAACCCTACGGTTGCCTGGTCAGGCATCATGTTAGGTTAAAACATGTTCTTTTGCCGGGGTCGAGGCCGGGGCAGCCGCTCTGAGAGTCTCGTCATGACGTGAGGAGCTTTACATTGGAGGTAATGGACAGCTGCTGTGGTTGCTGACCTGGGATGAGAGCGGTAATACTTTGATGCCCCATTCGGTTGATCAGTTGGCCTTTACTGACTTCTGTGCTCAATCCTGCCGTTTCTTTTCTCAGAATTATATGTATGTTAAAAACAACTCCTCAGTGTTGTACAATGATAATCCCCTTTTTCTTTTTCACCTTCCAGACTTGAGGACTAAAGATGTGTCAGACAGTAAGAGCCTAGTGCCTTTACCCATCTTCCTGCCGGTCACCTACGAGGTGAGGGATGCTGACTACTTCTTCCTGAAGGAGGCTGGGCAGGACTTCATGAGGAACTACAGCATGCAGAGTCACACGCAGCCGTTTGTCATCTTAAAAGCCGGCCGCCAGTCGGCCGTCAACGCCAGCTACGGCACCATGTCCACCGAACAGCTCATGCCTCTAGATCTGTTCCAGTCTGCACAGCTCTTCAATGCTCCGGAGGTCTTCACCTTCAACTGGAAAATCCAGGCCTTCGTGCTGACCCCGCGGGCTTTCTCCTCCAAGCCCAAAGTGCGGGTGCTCTTCTACGTTGCAGGGAGGGAATGGGGCAGGGAGGAAGCAGCTGTGGATGAACTACCGTGTGTGACGGTGTATGCTTTCTGGCAAACCCAGGAGGTGAGGGGTTCCTGTTCCATGGGGGGCGAGAGGGGAACCTGCATGGCTGAGGTGACTCCTTTGCCCGGGTGGTTTGCTCCGGGGTCAGACGGCACCAGCAGGGAGAGGCAGGACCCGTCTGCTGGGAACCCTGTGGAGCTCTACTACCAGGCTCAGCCCAAAGTCAACGGGAGGTGTAAGTCTCTGATCGGGAGTCGTTGGGGGAGCTCGCAACCGCAGGCGGACTTTGCTCCCGTCACTCCCATGCAGAGGATCGGCAGCGTGCGCCTCCTGCAGGTGCCCAAAGGGATGGCGACCCTTTCTCGACTCAAGCTTGGCAATTCCATCGTGATACGGACGTCCTCCAAACCGCTGAAGAAGACCGACATCGCCACTTTCTACATACTCATGGCCAGCGCTGCACAGCTGATGAACTTCACTCTCAGGTAAGGTGCGGTTTCCGTGGCATTAGTGTTACCGGCAGGGGGGCGCGCCGGATGAAAGGAAAACGCCTTCACGAGGCCTCTGCGATTTCAAAGCGGAAATAAAACGGTCAATAAGGATTTGGGTGTTAGTGTTTAACGGTCTTAGTTCTCCCTTGACATTAAGAACAAAGGAATATTAGAGGAAACAGATTACGCATGGATTGCGGCATTTCTTTGAAAAATATGATTGAGGTTCCCGGGAACTGCGGCAGATTATTCAATTTAAAAACGAAGAATACACGTTTGAGTGAGCCGAGCCTGACGACATGAAGGGCTGTTTCCAGAGCATCAAGTTTGACATGGATCACATGAAGTCACGTGCTGTCGATGACTCATTATTGTTCTGCTTTGAGTGGTTCGCTCAGGCTCTCCGTCGTATCAATGCCACTGAATGTATTACTGAGATTACAATTCAAAGTAAGGCTCTCCTCTCATTTTCCCATGCATTATATTCCTGCCGGGGACACGAGAGCATTTGTATTGCTATATTAAAGGAATACATTTATCTCCCCGGAGGTCCCCGTGACATCGTCTGTATTGGTGGCGGTCATTCTGCACAGATACTTCCAAGAAATATAAATAATACTTCCTGAGAGTCGGATGCATCAACCGTATCTGAAGCAGACTCGGGTTTGATCCCTAACTTATCCTCTGGTCAGAGAAATAAAAAAAGAAATACATGAAAGAGAAACAACACTGTTCTCATAGCTTCCCCCCCCCTCGGTTGTCAGTTTGTTACTCAGGGCTCTCTCTTTCTAAGCGGGGATGACGCAACACGGGTGATTGGCACCTCAAAACCGTTTTTTGAACTAAATATCTCCATCTCGATCCTGTTTTTTTTCATGGTCATTCGAAAGCCGTGATACCTTTATCATCATCATCATCATCATCATCCGGGGGAAGAGATCAAAGCGGACCACGCTGCAGAATCGCTCGGTTTGTCAACAAGTCGAGTTTCACGCTGATGTGATTAGAGACAGATTTTTGTATTACTATTCCAGACACTACCTGCTCCGAGGAAGTGAAAGATGGTCTGTCAGGGGGTTGAAATGCATCTCTTTGTGTCTCAGTTGTGTGTTTGAGTGTCGATGTGCATCATGGGTGCATTAAATCTTTGTGTCACATTTGTCACACATTATGTAATAAACAATAAGAAGATGTATGTGTGTTGTGATGATGGGGGATTTCCAATTAACTGGCTAAAACGGGCTCGACAGCGAGGTCCTGGAAGGCGGCAAAGTCCTCCCACATGGACGGAGAGACCCTGTCGCACACAATCAATACATCCCGCAGAATAAGTCACTTCTAAGTTAGCTCTGCGTTGACGCGCTCATACACGCCTCAGTGGAGGTGAGCAGGTGAGGAGGCAGTCAACAGGGGAGTCATGGATTATTTATTCCCCTTTCACCTGCTCCTCTATTCATTCGCTCAGACAGACACATATTCAGATCAATTGTGGATGCTGGAGCAGGTAAATATTGACTGAGTGAGTGGACAGCTGTGCATGAATTAAATGTTTCAGAGTGTCTGTTGCTGTAGGTTCTCTGGATTTCTCTCAGGTTTGCATCATGTAACGAAACCAGAAAGATACGTATTATACAACATATGTATAGAATGCTTCATCCTACATTTCAAGGCTGGTCTGGTTTGAAAATGAAATTTTAGAACAGACCTGAACCTTTGCCATCATGTATTTTATCGGAGTGGACCACTAGTTAATGAGCTTGTTAGTCTTTCCTTTTGATTTTGGCAAAGCAATGAAGAAAAAAAAGAAGAAATCCTTATTCCAGGTCCCTTTTAATCATTGCTGCTCTAATGTTATTGACTTGGTCACACGTTTTGAAAAGCGCAATCTCCTCTCCTCCCCTCTCCTCTCCTCTCCTCTCCTCTCCTCTCCTCTCCTAACAACCTTGTTAGGAGGCCTTGTAGTGATCAGATTTGACTCCTAAATGTTGTTGTGTCCCTTAAACATGACCTAACACCCTCCATGTTCACACTCCTCTGCATTACAGTGTCACGCTCCCCCGGCCTCGCAGCTCATAAACAAGCCCTCTGTCTCTGCGCTTTATCAACGTCCGAATGTCCCATTAAGCTTCGCTTAATACTCTCTCATCAGCATGATAAACCTGTTGTTGATGTCTGTGGCTGGAGTCAGGAGAAGCCACAGACAGCCCCAGCAACAATCCACCTGTGTGTCTCAGTAACAGTTTGATAAAGTAAACATTGTACCGCCATCATCACAATACCCACGAAGATATTTCAAGTGTTTGCTCACTACTACCGCTTTACACCAAAATGAGCTCGTCTGAGTTGTTTTAACGTTTGGGATCCTTCCCCGCTAACAGTGGCTACTTTGCCTTTGTGTATTTCTTTCCCCGCTGTGACAATTATTGTCTCGAGTGCCCCTGAACATCTCCGAGCCACCACGCAGACTGCTAAAACGGATCCATCACGTCTCTTTGTATCCGGCGGATGGGGCTCCTATCAGCTTGCAGCCAGTTGGCATGAATTGTCGGTATAATCATGTGGTGCCATGTGTGGCATGTAGACTGTTTAACTGTTTGCACGGTGTCTCTACACTGTTAATGCGCAGGAAACATCCGTCTTAGCAGCGCCGGAAAGTGCCGAAACTTAGCGCATTCACCCAGGTGTTATGTTTCCATCACCGCTGAGCTTGAGCCGATAAATACCTGTGACTTCCGTGGAGTCGTGTGACCCGGGACCGACCCTCTCACACTGAGGAACAGAAGCCAGACATTAGTGGCTGTAAGTGATTTGTTTGCCCGGCCTTATGAAAGGAGCACGAATCGCCTGACATGAACTGTGAACCGTTTCTTCCCGCTTTGGAGTCGCCAATGTTCTATGAAATTGATTTAGAGTGAAAACAACATGGTGCCAAAAAACAAACCGGGAGTGTCTGTATCAACAAGACACGGCGTTAGCGAGCTCTGCAACCGGCGGGAACATTCATCACTGTGAAACATGTGACTTATCCTTTTTAGTGCAGCGGTGGCTGCCATCTGGCAGCAGCGTTGGCATGAATGTCTCCCCCAACTCCCCGAACTGCTCCATAAGTACGATAAGCACGTTGCTGATGGCTGGCGATCAGACTGGCTAAACGGTGGACATTTGCCTGCATAATTAATGTTTGCATCTGTTTCTGATTGCACTGGGGTTCACAGGTGGTACTGTGGCCCTGCAGTGATGCAATCACAAAGATGGGAACACAAATTATATCAGGGATGTTATTACAAACCCTATTTAGCATCTTGATATCAGCCTCGGTGATGAAGCTCGTTTGGATCGGCGCTCTCGCCTGCAATTTGTCTTGTAGGTCTTTGATCAGTCTCGGCCTCCTTTGTTTTTCTTATTGAGAATTTATGTCTTTTCCTGGCCGCAGCTTCTTTAAAACATACGTCCCGCAAATGGTTTGCGACTGTGCATATGTGGTATTTGCTACGTTGGTGAATGAGGTGTATGTGAAAGGTGGAGAACCTGTGCCACTCATGCCTTGCCTGGTCAGAAGTGAGATGGATGGCAGGTGCAGCACCTCAGAGCTGCTTTCCTCACACACTGTCAGCTTCAGTCTCCACAGCCATCCATCTTCTCTGCCCTGGTGCCTCCCACTAGCTGCTGCTTCCTCCGGGCCCACCGACCAAAGCCACGGACATTCGTTACTGCTCCAAACCGCTCGTAAAAAAAAAACCCTGATTTTTTTTTCACTCCAGGGTGAGAAAATAGGTAAAAAAAGGGCAGATAAGTCTTCTTGTTACTGTCACTTTGTATTAGTTAAAGCCGGCTCCTTTCAGCTCAATACACAGGGGGGCTTCATCACAGGAACATTTCTACAACCTGGGCTGCCTCACACATCCGGTTGACCTCCTTCATTATGTTACATTTAATTGTCAACATTCAGCATTTATTGAGCGAATCAAAACAAAAAGGAAAAGAAATATCCGACTCTTTTCATGGACTTTTTGGCAGGTCAGGGACGTTTTGTGTAACTTTTGCTTCACATTGTTGGAAGCTGGAGAAAAGGACACCAAAAAAAAAGAATTTCAAATATTGGTCCGAATAAATTTATTATGTGCAAGTTGTTTCTCTGCTGGTTTGGCGGAAGATGCCGTAACACCTTCCCGTCTGTGAATCCAAACACACGTCTGCATGTAGCACCTTTAGAACGTGAAAATTATCTTCGGCTGTGTTACTTGAACTTAAACACATTTGCAAAATAATACAAAAACATCATATGCCGTATTCCATCGACCTCCATGCTTCCGGATGAATCACAAAGCTTTACATCAACACCTCACAGGCTTCCCTCTGCTCGTTAAGCCCAGGCGGAGGGTTTGTCCTCGGTGTTGTTGGTTCTGTTGACTTCATTGATCGAGGTGCACAGTGCAGTGCAGCTCAGTGCGGAGGAACATTTTCCATTTGTAAACTCAGTGTTAGATTTACTTCCGTTTGGCAGACTGCTTCATTTAACGTGACTCACAATGGGGGAACACTTAAAAGTCAGCGGACCCTGGAGGAAGCACTGAGCACTGAGCAATATGTACTAAATCTATTAGGTCAAAGTGCAGGGAGATCACGTAGGAGTGGGAATTAGGCAGAGGTGTTATAAGAGGAGTTGCTTTCGGAAGAGGTGTGTGTCCTCGGTGGTAGAGAGGGACGCCTCGATCTGATGGTGTAGTTGGCTCCACCGGGGGGGAAGCACAAATGAGAACATGGGATTACCTGGTCTGTAGGGCGATGACGTACACCGGGAGCAGACACCAACGCAGCTGCCATGTTTCCATTAGAGTGCACAAACTAACACTGTTGGTATCGTGGTGGAATTATGACCAACGAGGTGTCGATGATCCAACCATATATGATTTCACCTTTTCACCCTCCGACCCCCGGTTGAACCTTCGTTAATCAGATACATCTGCAGCTGTTGTAGTTCACAGCTGGACTGGAAACCTCTGCCCCAAATAATCACCTGTGAGCTGTTTTTCCTGTTTGAACCTGTAACATAATGCAACAAAACCTATCAGTCATCAAATCCATTGTTTCTGGACGTGCTATCTTGTGCTCCTGCTGTTAAGGCAGAGGATGATTTCAGACAGTGTGGCAACACAGCGGCCGTCTGCGTGCCAAGATTAGCCGCCACTTGAGACCTTCTCTGCAGATTGCATGGCGGAAAGCTGAATGTGCAGATGCTGTCGCACAAAAAACCTGCACAGAAAAAAAATCCATTTAATGGCCCTCTTAAATATTTGTATTAGGTGATAATGCACGCTGTCTGACTGCTGTCAGTGATGTGTCGTCTCCTCTGGCTGGTTTTTCAGTTTCAACCCAAAGCAGGAGAAGCTGTTGCTCCTATCATAGATGAAACCAAAGGATCACTCAAGGATGTTTTTGTGAACTTTTTAAGGTAACTGAGTTGTTGTAGAGTGTTCAGGGAGTCTCATTAGAGCGGCGAGTATTTAAAACAGTCATAACCGTATGGATTATTGATGTGGTTGGAGTAGCATGATTATAATTGTTTTTTATATTAGCATTTTCACAAGCGTGCGCTCCCTTGCCGCACTTGATTTGAATTCCTGACCTGCTGCAGGCTGCTCATGGTGATGAAGCCCACTGGGGAGGTTTACATGTCCAGCTGCATGATTGCACCGCATCCACGATTCACAGCCACGAAACATGAATGAATCATTTGTGCAGTTTGAAGTTAACGTCTGCACAAGAGTAACCCCAAAGCAAGCGGTGAGATATCATCATTGACCTCGTTAGTGTTTTATGAATAATATCAAATAGAAACTACGGCCGTGACTCGGAGGGTAGAGTGGTCGTTCGATAAAGGGAAGGTTACTAGTTGGGTCCTTGAGTCCTCCGCAGACTGCTGTTGAAGTGTCATTGAGCGATATGATGAGCAGGTTGGCCGTCAGTGTCTGAACGTCTGAGTGAACGAGGCTCCGTCGTCAAACACTGTGCATGCTGGGAAGTTCGGAAAAGCGACGTATGACTGGAGCCCATTTGTTGGATATCTTTAATGTTTATTTACCACATACTTACTGTCTTTTACTTCCTTCTCACAGAGCGTCCATAAAGAAAGGTGTGACCTTTCGAACCGCAACACCCAGTAACTCTCTGCTGTGGGACATCACTCTGGATATGGGTGCTGATGGAGCGATCGCTGTAATCTGTCAGAGGAAGGCTCCCATACCTGGAAAAAGGCAAGTCAGTCTGATTCTTCACACTATCTTACACCATAATATATGTGCGCCGGTTGTGCCGCTGCACATCTTTATCAGCCTGTCTGAATAGACAAACAGCACGCCGGGGAAAAGGAATGTGTCATGCGCTGTTAGATGCCGGAGCCTCCAGCCGATGAACGTGTGACTGCTGTAATCTATTTCTTGCAAATCATATGAGTATTCGTCTTGGTAACTGCGGAGTGAAAAACAAACCCCCCCTGTGCTGTGCAGGTCTGACAAAGGCTTACCACACAAGCTCCCCGCGCGGCGTCCTGGGAGGACATCTTTTATAGTCTTTAAGCACACGTCGGCTGCAGGTGCTCCAGTAAAGCTGCCACATGTTAACACTTATTGCTCTTTCACTTCATTGACTGCTTCTCCTCTGAGGGTGTCATCATTTCTAAACATTTACAAGATGTCTAGTGTGTCGTGAATGCATTTTAAAGTGAAGAGGACCTAAAAGCTTTAAGCATTGCAACACTATACCATCATGCAAAAATACAGACAATAGGACAAGTAATACTATAACTATGAGAGAGAAGCACAGGTTGTTTGATCTCAGCTCCTAAGAAGTACTTAACTTCCCCTTTAACCTCATTAAACGGGGCTACACTTCCATACAAGCAGCTTATCTCAGGTTACGCGAGTTCAGTCGAGTGAAGCTTTATTCCACTGAACTGAACCGAGATGAGTTTAGTTTATTCGGAGGTTTAGTCACATACACGTGACGTGAACTTTGTCCTTTTCAAGCCTTCACTTTCTTGCACGATTTCTTCCCACCACGCTGCCAAAACGCTGGCCTAAGGTCGAGAGGAGGTCTGAGTTAGTCATGTGCAGGCAGCAAGTGTAAATTGCTGTTGCCGGTTCTTTCGGGGTTCGGTACAAGTCAAGCTTCGGTTTTAGGGCCTGTTCATTGTTCTAATTGCCGTCCGAGCTCCATTCAGAATACTGGTTGTTTTGTGTTCCTAGGTTTAATATCTATTTCTATTAGAGCTTGCCAGTACTCCCAAAAAACACATCCATTGAGATTTGACTCAAGCAGTAAGATTAATTGTGCCTCCAGAGCAGCTCCAAGACATGCTTGTAAAATTAAAGCTGTAATCTAATCTGTGTGGGAATTGTTGCATTGCTGGAAAAATGTGTCTGCAGGCGGAATTAAATACTAATAATAAAAGTGGAAAAATATTATCGTGTTATTTTACCTACAGGATCAAATGTATGAAAACAATACAACTCCCGTTCCAAAGCGGATGCATGTGTGTCCAACGCTGGCGCTTAAAGGTTGTATAAAAATAGCCACAGCTTGCTTTAACCAGAGACAGAAGAGGACAGAACATCAACCTCATCTGCTCTTGTCATTATTGGTTTGACCTCATTAAGTTGTTTTCCCTGTTTGCCGTGGATTATGACATTGTTTATCACAACTTCTTTATGGGTTAACATTTTTCACTCAGTCATTTCGGCTAATCCCCTCTAAAATGTCATGAAACTAGCGGAGCCCCCGCAGAGTCCGTCGACCGTCACACCACAGCGGGGATTTCTTTGACTTTTTGTTTCCCTGGCTTTACTGGGTGCTAAAAGTGTTTGCTGTATTTGTACATTAAAGCTTTTTTTTTTATCCTCTGTCGCAGAGGTTTTGATCTTATTAAAGCACTGGTACTCACAGACAGACTGTCGGCCATAAACAGTTTGTAGAGGCATCGTTCCCCTGCAAGCTTTCACAAGAACGAGCAAGGGCGTAAACAGCCCAGCAGCATCCCTGTCTTATGGATATCTGTGTTAATGCATGCTTAAGGGGATATGGGCATGCTTATATGGGCATATCTTGTTTTGATGCTTGATCAGAACGACATTATCTTTTAATCTAAGTTCTTGGAGCAATATGTTAAGATTATTCAATTACACTAAGTCTATGTCTTTTCCTCCATACGGGCAGATATAATGGATCACTGGGTGAGAGGGCAGCGCAGAGCCGGACTCTGTTGTTGAGTTCGGAACTTACTGGGGGATTAATGAAATATGGTCTGCAGCTCCTCCATTGTTGTTGCTTTAATGCAGAGAGGCGTCTGGTATGCTGCCCTTTAGAGGTCATTTTAAGTAGGACTTACTGTGTTTCTGCGCAAACTCAGACACAGACATTTATTCTGTTATGTGTACGCATGCACGCACGCACGCACGCACGCACGCACGCACGCACGCACGCACGCACGCACGCACGCACGCACGCACGCACGCACATAGGTCAGAGAATGTTTGTGTGGGCATGTGCATTGTGTTTTTGTGCAACTCTATGTGTTTTCTATAGTTTAATATCGTGCCAAGAAATAAAACCAACTTGGGTCTGGGGAGGAAATTGAATCCATAGCCAGGATGCTCTTTCCTTGCTGGCATCACTGAGAGGCCATTATGAGTTACAAAGGCTTATGCTTTGTGTATGCAGGCTGCCGCTGTCCTCGGACCACCTTCTTTATCTGTGCACATTTAATAGAACCAGCAACTCCAGTCTAGCACAGCGCATTGTAATTCAGCCTGGCTTTGGTTTGAGAAAATGCATAAAGACGCAAAGGTTAAAAAGAAGCAGGGGGCTGTTGGGTTCTATTGTACGAACTGGGATCACATTCCCTCACAAGAAAACCTGAACACTTTCTATCCACAGGGCCGACATCACACCATCTCATACATTTACAGCTTGACATCTCCACAAATCAAGACTCACCCTGTATCACCATGCTATCCTTCTTTCAATAGCCTTCCTAGATACGAGATTAATGCAGATTTATTGTCTGGTATTAGACTAGATAATTGAAATACTTAATTATCTCCTGATTACCATCGATTCTTGCAGCTTTAAATGATGACTGGAAGGTGTTATCAACTGTTACCAGCCAGCTACTCCAACATGCATGAGCACCATGGTGGGCAGCACCACTCACAGCGAAGTTTGACGGCGCTGCTGCCCTAGTTACGGTTGTTAAGCTATGATTGGCTAATTGCTGTTTGCAGAGGGGCTTAAGCAGCATTACAGAGGTATCATGAAGGAGGTTTTATTGAACCACTCTGTGTATGTACAGTGAAGATGTCACAACATCTTATTCTTATACCTTTCTTTAGTGGTTTTGATTCTTGCTGCTGTGCCTGAACTCAGAAAAGCATTCGCACAGTGGTTTTCCCTCAAAGCCAACGGCTGCAAATGCAGGATCTGCTGCTATATAATCATTGCACCTTTACTCAGACACGATTATCTCTACAGGAACGTACAGTAACTCGTGGAGATGTGCAGACACCGATGGTGAAATAATCATTTCAGTTGCTCTGAGGGAAAGTTATTGTCTGGTCCCGTTCCTGCTGCTTTTTACGTAATGTCAACAACCGATAAGAACATTTATATAACAAGACATTAGAAAGCTGCAGGGACATTAATTTAACAGTATGTTTTTTTTATCTCCCGCACTGCTGGTTTAAATCCATTCATCCACAGTTGGGGATGTTCAATAAACATAATTTATTTTACTGGAATCACATGCAGTCGTGTCTGTTTCTTATCGCACGCTAATCTAACAAACTCTCAATGTCCCATTCAGGCTCGATAGCAGCCTGCTGGAGGTGCTTCAGATGGATTTTGAGGTTGAAGAGCTGAGCAGTCCTCTGGAAAGTCAGGTCATCATATGGAAGCTGGATCTGCCCTCTGGATCCAAGAACGTAGCCAAGACCGAAGGAGCCATGCGGATCTATACCACTCAGAGAGACTTCGTTGGCCTGGCCCCTCTTGTAATGGTGAGTAAGCAGCAGCTTTACATGTCACGGCGTTAAGTTTACTGACAGCAGCGGGTCTGATATTGCCCACACAGCGTTTGTGCAGCAAAATATAAAATGCAATTTGCTCTGATCCATCGCTGTCTGGTTTGCATTCACAGAAGCCTGGATATGCTTTGGATTGTTTAGCAAATGGGTTCTATTTTGGGCAGAGAATGACCTTGTGTTGTTGACTGTCAGCTGGCTGATGTCTTTCTTTTGTGTTGTTTTGCTCTGTTCAGGCATACAATAATGTGGTCATCCTCTCCTCCCAACAGCTGCTTCATGTGCTTCTATTTTGGGTGCCGGGACGCTTCGTCATGTTACCTCTATAATTAATCCATGATATAATCTCCTCCACTGAATACGGAACATTTCACTACTTTGAATGACAATGGATCCGATTTATCTGTGAAATGGGCCAATGACCTCTTTGTACACCTTTGTCTGCAGCAATGATTGGTTTATGCACTGTCACATAATACGCTCTGGCTTTTTTTTTTCCGCCGGGAGCTTTTTGAGTAATTCATCAGCCATTGATGGCATATTAGTGAAGTAATACGTAAGTAATACATTATACGTTCAGAGTAATCCTGCTGTAGTTTTTGGCAGTTCACAGCGCTGTCTGCTGCACTCCCATTATAATAACCACGGGGTGCTCAAAGATGTGAGAACATGCTATCCTTTTTTGTGAGTTTGACATGGTTCATCTCTCTTGTGGATTAGAAGCTGACCTCAGGCTGCGATCCAAACATGAAGAGATTAGATCGTTGTCTTGAGGGGACATTAGCGTTGACTGATGACTCTTAGCCTTGATCTGTGAACTCCCACTAGTGCTGCTGCTCGACGCTTTCCCGTCTGACACAGGAAGCCTCGCTGACTGCGGCCTCAACGCTCTGCATTTATCTGCAATCGGAACGACTGTGAAAATGTGAAATAAAAAAAAAAAGACATGTTGAATTATTTCTGCCTCAATGTGGCCGGTTTTACAGATGAGACATGTATCCATCTGCTTTATTTCCCTCCTCAGAGTGACTGATCACTCGCAGAGGCTGACCGTGCTGCGGTCCACTGCCTCTCATAACAATTCACACACACACACACACACATTACTCAATTATTTCGACCTCATTTAAAACAGTGTGTTTTTGCACAGGAGGGACACACATCCATCTGCTTCAATTTCATGCTTTGAGTATTCACAGATGCACAGCCATGCAAGTCACATAAATACATGCACAGAGTGAGACATTTACAACCACTTCTGCCTCCAATATTTATGTTCGACAGCAGTTCATTTATAAAATAGCACCGCCGATACGTCGATACACGGAGATTTAAACAGGAAAATGATTTTATAATGCGCCGAGCGTCAAAGAGCCGCTTGTTTATACGTACTGTACATGCAGGGGTTGTTTCACCGTGTTTGAATTGGTATGGCATCGCTCTGAGGGACACGCCTGGCTGCCCAAAGGGGATCAGCCTTCTTAGCTCTTACTACTTACTACTGAGTCACAGAGTTGCACTTCATTGCCCCAGTCATCCTCATCTTCCTCCCTCACTTGCGTTCCACAGTACTTATGTTAATAACATATTGTTCCTTGTTAGGGTGGCACGACGTCAGATAAATAAAATAAAACCAAAACTATATTAACATCTGAGATGTGCAGTTTGTGTATAAAGACTGTCTGATTCTGTGTTTTTCTGCAGGACACGGAGATCCTGAACACAGCAGTGCTGACCGGGAAGAAGGTGGTGACGCCTGTGAGGACAGTCGCTGTGGAGGAAGACGGAGCCATCACCGATGTGTCCGACTACACAGAGTGTAGCTCCAGTGATGAAGATGTCCTCAAGGTAGGACTCACTCCACCTTCTACTCAAACACCCCGACAAAATAAAAGTTAAATGAGTGTTCGCTTTGAAATATTTTCTTTTCTACACCTTCACAGAATTTTTTTGTTTGAGCTTACATTCAACTATTTTGGAATGTTTTGATGGAGAGCAGCTACCTGAACTGTGGTTTAGCAAACAATATGAATCTGAGACTAGTTAACAGCAGGGCAAGGCTGCGAAATTTAGTTGTATGTCTGCTCAGGGGTCTCTTTTCGACATTGGAAACACATTTGTGTGAGCTCCGACAGGGCTGCTCATCAATCGCCACGACGACGAACGGCCTCGAAGCTCAATCGCTCACCACAGTTGACCTCATATTCTGCCGGCGTGCTCCAATCCTGTGATTCTCCCCTGATTATCCTGAACCTGAGCAACTGTCAAAAGCCAGCTTAGTTTACTGATGATATTGAATGTGGGACCCCTGACTGCAGAGGTCGGAGGCTGTGAATATATTTACTGAACAGCTATTTTAAACAAAGACCAAAAAAAAAAGACACGCAGGGGACTCCGGACCTCTGACCATCTTTTGGATCAAATATGTTCCAGAGCAGGCGGCAGATGTCTCAGATAATATAATAATTGTAGAATATTTCGGAGAGTTCCATGATGGGATTCACACTAAGTATATAAGAATTCATGTATTAAGAGCAATGGGTGTCACTGATAAGTCAAGCGGGATTACGTGACGATGTCAAGAGGCGCTGGATGTGGAGTAAATCATTCTCTTCATCCCGCTATGTATCAGTCTTTGCCGTTGTTCTAAGCCTACTGTAGCTCTCAGTGTATTTGCTGACCGGACAGCGGCTTCAGTCAATAATATTCCCTCTAACCTTCTTAGTCTAACAGCTTTACTCTGATATCTTTTCTCTTCTGGCGTGCCTGAAGAGTACAAATCTGTTAGCGCTGGATTGGAAGGATTTATCTGCAATTGGCAGCTCATGTGACAAAACAATGCAGACACGTAGTCTAATCTGCCACGGAGGGAAAGGTGCAGAAACGGATGGAGGGACTCGAAATGTGCCGTTCGTCGTCGTCCGTGTTGTGCAGAATTCTCCACTTGTGTTAATAAGTGTTAGAAATGTCAGTAAAACCAGCATTGCAACATGTTTTATTTTTGCCTGTGCTTAATACTGTAGCCCGCGGACGGAAGTAAAATCCAATTTCAAATAAATATCTGTTTCTCCACCAAATCGTGGAGGAATATTCTTGGCTACAGAATGAGATTGTGACTCAGAACGGTGGGCGGACGGCACATTAACACGACATTCCCTTTTAACTGATATTCCTGACTATTATTTGAACGCGGTTCGCGGAGGCTCGGCGTTCAGCACGGACCTCTTGGATGACATTCTCTTTGAAAAAGAATAAACGAGCAAAAGTGTCATATATCATGGATGACTGGTTGACTGCACCCGCGATGAATTAATATGAGAGAGCTCCAGACAGCCTCGCTAGAAATAATCCCATCCTCACCCTGTTGTTCCCTGCGTGCATGAGAGATTTTCCATAGCTGTTCCGCGCCGTGCCACATTGTAAATGTGCTGTTTAGATATAACTCATGCGTCACATTATCCGTGGAGAAGTCAGGGCATCGTCGTTAGCAGCAAGGATGACACATAGTGATGTGGTCATTCAAAAACATGAGCTCTGGTCAAGGGTGCAGGATGATGTTCAAATGCAATGATGACACACCATCCCCCCCGAAATAGCACATCCACGTGACGGCGAGTCCTGTATCTAAACTAGACGAGTGTCAGCGGAGAGGATCGTGGAAAAGACTCGTATCTAAAAATGTCCATAAGAACTTTCAACTCGCCAAGGTCACTTTTGAAATCACGGGGTAATGAATGCACTTGGCTGTGAAGGACTGATGCTCAGCGCTGCACCATGTGATATTTTGATTAACATAAAATTGCAATGTTGCCTCTTCCTAAAGCTTTGGACCGGTGATCATCGCAGTAGTTTATTACAGCCAGCTGACATTACTATGGTAACACATGCAGTGCGAAACCGCCGCGAAGCCATTTGTTGTGGCAAGAATTGCCGATTTGTTACAACAGGAAACTTTTATGAGAATATTTTATCATTTCTTTGTCATTGGTTGGACGGCTGACATCTTCATTGATGATCCAGTTCTGACTTTGGGGTGCAGAGTTCACTCAAATGTACACACACACACACACAACACGATGTTGAAAATACATACAAATACATACATATCCATATAAGGAATGTAACACCTAATTATGACAAACCATTTTCTAGGTTGCTTTGCATTCTGGGGATGAACAGACGCCGTGAGAGCCGGCTGTAATCCATCAGCAGAGCCTCTGCGACCTACTGATAGATCACCATCCACTAATATATTATTCCCTTTCTCCTCGCATTCCAGGTGTCGGACAGGTGCGACTACGTTTTTGTAAACGGCAAGGAGACAAAGGGAAAAGTGAAGATGATGGTGAACTTCACCTACAGCTACCTGAGTGCACAGCTGGAGCTGAGCGTCTGGATGCCCCGACTCCCGCTCCAGATCGAGGTGTCGGACACGGAGCTGAGCCAGATCAAAAGCTGGAGGGTGCCCATACTAAGCTCCAAGAGGTGGGACACACAGATGAAATAAAAGCCCTCCTTATTTGGGTTCCAGATGGGATTTCTAGAAGCGTCCTTTCACCCAGTCCAATCCAAATCATATCTCCTCAAGGGTTTAGGGTTATGATTACATTACATAATGTACTGCAATATCTCAACGTGATCCAATCAGGCAAAGAGACAGAGTTGAGTGATTGGAGAATATCAGGTCAGAGTATTTACAGCGTGACAGGTGTGACCTGTATGTGTGCTTTCTGCTCGTGTCTCAGAACCAACTGGAACAGCGAAGAAGAGGACAAGAAGGGGAAGGGCTGCATGCTGCAGTATCAGCACGCCTTGGTGCGCGTGCTAACCCACTTTGTAGCCGAGCAGGCCGACCCTCGGGACCCTAAGGCCTATTTCCTGGGCTCTGATTGGCAAGTGGATGTAACAAGGCTGGTTCGATACTTCATGAAAGTGGAAGACCCCCGGGTGGCAAAGCTGCAAGCAGGGAGGGTGCTGTCAGGACGGGATCTTGGGTCCACCTCGATCCAGGTAACTAATCTGGAGATGTGCATGTAACCAATGTTCCCTAAGTCATGAGGGAGTGGACAAAGTACAACACAGCAGTATGAGGATTGTGTCTGAACTGAAGGACGGCACAGGAAGGGGAAGGCATGTCTGCAAAAGACCCTGCACAGTTTCACTTCCTCAATCTGCACCTGTTCAAGAAAAAGGAATTGTGTTGTACCTTGTTTCCCACCCAAAGGGAACATTGGTTACATGGAGATCCTCCCTTCCAGTCGGTACATGCAGTAATACACAGAGCCGGGCCCAGAGATCCAATTTTTGCTGATCCTGACATTGAGGCCACGTCCACACGGAGACGAATTCGGGTGAATCCGCATAAGTATTTGATCGTTTCGACGTTTCGTCCACACGGAAACGCGTTTTGGGAGCCTGAAAACGCATCTTTCTGAAAACGGGTCCCAGAGTGAATAAATCCGAAAACGCCACCCTTGCGTCTCCGTCTGTACAAGCCAATACGCATCTTTCCTGAAACGATTACGTCATAGCCCACCTCTCCTTCAACCCGCATGCGCTAACCCAGCCAACAACCTGCGTTCGTGCTGCAGAAGCTATTGAGCTTGATCGGGCTTTTACAGCAAAATATGAGAATCAGAAAACCTTTAATGTCTCACGACGGAGAAATTTAAAATATACTGCTGCTCCACTACCACAGTCAACAACATATGGACATGGAGAACAGCTACAACATGTTCTTCAATACACCGCGGTATCTTCCGTCATTCTTCGTCTGTTTGTTTGTATCTTCCGCCATTCGTCTTCTTCGTGTGTTTGTTCATCGCACGGGTGCGGGTTGCGCATGCTCCATTCTTCTTCTCTGTTTTTAGTGTAGTTTGTGGCAGCATTACAGCGTTTTCAGTGGTTTCGTTTGGACGCACATATTTCTGGAGACGAATACGAAATGAAAACGAAATGAAAACGAAAACGATCGGTTCCGT
>CAAKHC010007328.1:5629-16738 GCA_901007825.1 Macroramphosus scolopax
CCTCGGTGACAAAATCAGCACTCACGCCAGGCAGCAGAGGCTTAATGTGCATTTCCCCGGGGATGTAACAAAACATAGAGGCACTCAGACTGTTTTGGCCTAAAACGGTTTATAGACACATCCTGTTTATCTGTTAGCATCTCGAAGCCATAATACACAAACAATGTTTTCATCCTGCAGCAGATTTTCTGTTAAAATTGTATTTATTCCAAGAGGATTGTTGTCATTTGTTATCACAAGTGTTTTGTTGATATCGTCTTTGGGATGAGAAAGGATTTTCTTCATCAAACATCAATGTTTTCTTGTGTTTTTCAGCAGTCTGATGACCACAGATTTAAAATTCAGACAATCTTCGGGCTGATCAAAAAGACATGAATGAGGATGTTTGCTCAAAATATTAGTTTTGTATTTGACTGACGACTAAAGGATGTTGGTGCTTCGGAGCCAAAATTCTGAAAACGTGCCGGCAGCCATGGAAAATGACAAATGGGGGGAAAGTTACAAGTGTGCAGAAGGTTGAGAGAGAGAGAGAGAGAGAGACAGAATGTCACCGCGGGCTGATTGATACAAAACTCATTTTCTGTGTTTGTAAAATATCGTGTCTGCATCTTCAAGGACGAGAGAATGTGTCTGTTTATACGCAGAACACACAATTGTACAGTTTTATTGGCAGACTACAGCACGAATGTCAGTAAACCAGACAACGGTGGTTGTCGGCTCATTCATCCATCACTGATGGAGTTGTTCTCTCAGACAGATAAATTGGTTGCAGAATGTAGCTGGGTTGGAAACGTTTTACATAATACATCTATAACTTTGTGTCATTTCACTGTTTCCTCTGCAAGAATTCTCCCATAGGTCCGTCTGACCCAGTGAGTCAATGACCGTGACAATTAGCAGACAAGGTTTTGGTTTCACTTACATTTCAAGATATTTATAATAGTTTTGTAAATAAATCCAGACATTTATGTGAGTGGACAATTGGCCTTGTTAGAGTCATGCACAACACCTCAGTTTGCATTCGATTTTTAGGCTACTGCTGCCTCCTCATTAACATTTTAGAATATATTTACCCCCTAATAACCACCTTAACACCATAATGTGTGTCCACATTTTCAACATTGTTGTCTATATACTGCAGGAGCACAACATTCGAGGACTGTTGTTGTATTGTGAGTCCAGGGGAGTTACAGTGGGACATCACATATGTAGCTGTAGTTTTGAAAGGAATATCACACTCCGGGGACTTTTCTTAGGACAGAATAAGTAATAAACCAAAGGACATGAAGCTTAATTGTCTTGTCTAACTCTAAAGATTGAAAAATAACAGGGTCAATCAAAGCGTGAGGACAGGGAGAGTCATGTCAAGTAGGAACGTCTAAAGTCTTTCACTCTAATTGCCTCTAGCAACTTGAATTAAAAGCACATAATTGGTGCTGTATTAGTTGTCTTCCTCACGTCATGTCAGTTCACCCACAGTGAACTGTCGCTGAGCTGACAGTGACTGACAAGACGCAACATTTTCTTTAACAAGAGAAAAGGGCCCTTTTCTGCTTTTCAGCACTGGAACAGACAGAATATTCACTGCACGCCTCAGGGTGATAGTCAGGGTCAAATTGTTGAAGTGGTTCTGAACAAAGAGCTGCACAACAAACATACACAACCTCTATAGACAAAGAATATCAATGAGTCTGGCATTAACAGAATAGTTTATGTGGCAAATCTGTTAAAGTCTGACCTGAAACAATCGTATAAATTATCAGTCATGGCGAGCGAGCACAGTCTTCTTGTTTCGTTTGTGTCAATAGTGTCCCAGTCTGGTGCTTCAACTGATTCTCCAAACAACTTTGGTCTCAAAAGCTGTTGGTGTGTTCGCCCTCCTGCTGCATTTTCCTCCTCAGTCTCAGGATGGAGCCTCAGTGACAAGGAGCAGCGCGGCGCAGATAATGGAGAAGGCTAATAATGGCCAGCTCGGATCGATACAACAGTGCTTTACCAATGGCTTGGGGGTGTCATGTGGAGCTGCTAACCTCTGCACCATCTCACAAAAGATGCTCCCTTCACCACTGGAGGCTTCCCTGAGCCGTCTGCTTGTATGGTACCCTGATCGATTGTGAAAAGGAGGCGACCGACAAACATCCCCCCCTTTCATCCTGTGGTATTCATCAAGTTTTTATAAGGCAGACAGCAGACTTGCTGAGGGCAAACTGCAGGCTCTTCTGTCTATCTGCCTGCCCGCCTCACTGCCATTAGCAGATCGGTTGAGGGGATGAATTAATTTACAGTTCGGAAGAGTGTTAGCAATTAACAGCCTTGTAACGTTGTCCGCAGGCTGTTCAAGACAAATGGCCAAATCTAAATTAAGTAACAGAAACGTACTACTACGCATTAAAAGATACGGACCAGGGAAATATCTTCTTTCCAGCTACAATGCAAATGAATTGACTGATTTTCAGTTCACTTCAGTCCATTACGACAATGTTAAAGGATTTGCATTAATATTTAACCAAAATTGTAAATGAAAAAAATGTGACCATGAAAACAAAGCTAATGGGTTTAATCATCCAATTTTAGTGCTAAAAGCACAAAACATATTAGCATATTGAGCAGGGTCATCCGCAGATCAGCCCCAGTTTTGTGCTTTCAGTCGGGCTCAGTGAAGCCCAGTGTGTACAGGGGGTGGGGTAAGTGGAGCCAAGCTCCCCCTTCCTGCATGAAGGATGACAAAATGCTGTGATCTGTGTGAAAATTCTCTCAGGAACCAAAATGGAAAGTTTAAGTACAAGCAAATCCCATTTACGTCAATGCAAAATCAGGACAGGGTTATACATTGTTAATCGTATACTTCAGACATGCTTCTTCTTTCTTCTGTCTTCTTGATCAGGCAGATTCCCAGGAGTCAAAGAAATGAAAAGACATTTTCAACTGCCTGACTACTCACGTTGAATTTGATGATGTCATATATCAAATAGCGGGGGACGGGCTGACCATTCACCTTGTCGACGATCATCTCCTGCAGAGATAACAGCCGGACAAAGAGAGGGAGGGAAAAAAAGACAAGAGAAATGTCCAATTAGTTGGTGCAAAGAGGCGCAGTTATTGAGATGAACATTTGTGCCGGAACACAGAGTACAAGCAATGTACAATATGTACATATACACACATATATACATGCACAGACACACATGAAAAATCTTTAAATTCAAATCAGGGTAGTCTTCACATCTTTCATGTTAGAAAAGGTTTCTCTTTGGAAGTAGTTGTGCAGGATGGAGACTAACAGCGGGGCGCGAGGGGGCGAGCACTCCCAAGAGGATGTATGTACAGAAAGGCACATGCCCGTGGCAAGGGGAGGGATACACAACAAGGAGTCGGGGGAGGTGGGCGTGTGGGGTGTGTCTGTGTGGTGGGGTCTGGAACCGAAGGATATGAAGCAGAAATAGCTCTGCGCATCCATTATGCAAAGCTCTCGCGTTGAGTCAGGTGCAGCAGTGAGGCAGGACACCCGGCAGATAAGATTTCAAAGAGCTGTTACACAACCGGGCAGTGCCGTGACCACACATGAGCATTTGACCGTCACTGCTGCTATAAATTCAAAGTATAGTCTTGACTGTGAGAGTTTACTTGTTATCTTAAGAGTGATATAGAAAAATATATTCACCCCCTTCACCCTCATTAAATACTTAGTCTACTAACTATTCTCTAACTAAGAATGAAATCAGACAGATCAGGCTGCTTTCTCTTGAATATTTTCAGTCCAGATTAGCACAAAGTATTACTACACAATTACGTTGATTCCTGGTCCATATAATTAATCCTCCTTTCTCATTTCACTCATTTCTTTGCAAGTATTAAGGATTTGCAGCTTAGATGAAATGAGAGCTGTCAGTCTTATGTCTGCATGTTGAATATGAAGCTACCATTAGCAGCAAGGTTGCTAAGCTAACTATTAAATTAATATTTCTTGGAAAAAGACACAATCTTTCTTGTGGGAAAAACGCTTAATCTTTATTAATATAATACTTTTACCACAGATGTCTGGTACTAAGGCTTCAAAAGTACAAACATCTGCTTCTTATCATCCCTGCTGGGTGAGAAGTTTTCACATCATCTCTCTTATGATTTAACATAACAACTTGTGGAGAGGATGGCGGTTAATTGCAGACATGCATTGCATTGTAGGAGGACTTGGAGGGAAGAACGTGTGTAATTCCAGAAAGCTGCTTTCATTTCATATCTGCTCTACTGAACCACTCCCCTGACAGACGGCAACGGTGGAACACAGTGATGTGACCAAAGGAAACCACCAGGACTTTAATCTACGTTGTGCAGTCATCCACCACTGGAACTGAAGTTGATGTAAAGCTCATTATAACTGTACTAGAAAACAGCAAGTAAAGACAAAGATATGAACTTTTGGGGTGAAGAATAAATATATCAGACAGCACAGCTGGGCTTCAACAGTGCTCATCCTCAACAGGAAGACACCGCCTCTTTACACTAAGAGCCAGAAGCATCCACAGATGAATAAACATGAGTCAAAACAAACCTTGCAGTAATCTCAACACACATCCGCACCCCTCCTTTAACGGAACACAGAAAAACGCTGCAATTAGACGTCCTGTCTGCGTGAGGAAACTAAATTCACAGCCTCAATCAGCAACTGTTTAAGTCGAGAGGAAGTACACACCTACTTTGAATAAAATCGGCAAACAAAAAGCACGACAGGCGTCTTATCTATTATCTCCGACCCTGGGATGTTGAACATAAATAACGGCAGATATCTCTAATTAAATCTCATCTGAGTACATACCGCAGTTTCCTTCCCTTTGCTTTCAGTTAGTGTGTGTCAGAATGACTCATGCATGTGCACCTGCTGCTGGGGAGAGGTGGGACCCATGCGACCTAAACTGCGAAACCATGCCAATAAAAGTCTACGGGTGAGGATAAGTCGCCAGCCCCCCCCCCCGCCACCCCGTGGAGCTCAATGCCGAGCATCACAGCACAACACAGTGTGGAACAAAAAGGCAACATTGACAGAATGCTGTAAAAAACTCCATTAGTTATTTCTAACAATATCCCCATCAGGCATCTTTTAGTGGCTCAACTGTCAGACTCAAGCATGCCTCCAAGTTGGATATCAAGTAACTGCAAGACTGAGCAGCAGGGGCAGCTTGGGATAGTTGGAGATGGAGGGGCGGCTGAGATGGTCAACATGGAAGGTTTTGCAGGAAGCATCAGGGGAAGATGATTCTGTATAAAACAGAATTATAAAGATCAACAAGTATTAAAAGGAAAACTAACTCACCCCATCCAACAAAGTATTTGACAGGTGGACACGTGGATCCTTCCTGAAAGGAAACTCTAGATTGGCTATGTGGAACACAGTGTTGTCTCTGTCAATCATGAATACTTCATTTTTTCCGTTGATCAGCATCATGTACCTGTGGGAGGAGAGAGTGAGCCAGAGTTTAGTTGTACATATAAACAATCAAGTCGGGGTGCGATAATTTAGAAAAATACAGAAAGTATATGGGCTAATTTGTCATAATAGCGATGTGATACAGAATGGGACGGGAGGCTTCAATGTGGTTTTCAGAATCTGATTATGAAGGAATTCATTTATTACTGCGGTAATTATACACATTGAAAAACACAGAGGACAAAAACACAATTAAGCCTGAAGACTTATTTCCACTGCGCTCCTCTATTATAAACACACCAGAAGATAAAAGCAAGATGTCAATAAGACAACACAAATCAACATATAAATAGCAGGCGGCCATGTAGAAACAACAGCACCATCGTTCTTTCTTGTTCATTATAAGTTAACAACTGTATTTAGTTTGCTACACGGTACTTTGTTTTCATCTTTAGCCATGAGAGTATCTTCAGTGATGAAAGGTAATCAAGTACTTTTGTACCATGAATATTCATAATGGTTATGTCAGATACTACTATGCCCATTATGGCATTTTATTAACTGGGCATTGCTCTACTGGAATGTGAATTCTGCAGACATTAAAAAGCTGCAAACATTTGTTTTCCGGTCGGTCCTGCTAAACAAAAGCGAGTGCAAAAGGCGTAAAAGCCCTTTGATCATGTTACCAGCCACTTTTCCTTAAAGCGTACTGCATTATGGGAAACATGATGGAATAGAGGAAGCACCAGTGTGTCTGCTTCAACATGACAACTTCAGCAGTAGTTAGGTGATTTGTCTGCGTGAGCAGGAAGCTCAGCGTACCCTCAGCCAGCCTTTGCAAGGTGAGATAAAGAATATGTGAACATGGAAAATGAATTTGCATAATCCGGCTCGAATACTTCCGAAAGAAAACTAGACTTCCCTCCTACCGTCTAATATCTAGATTAAAATCCTTGGGGTGATACCTTGTGCTGTAATTGGATTAGGTTGTGATAAACTGTAACGGTTCAACTGTGATATCGGCCATCACGTCCTGTATATTTCCTCGTTTTGACTTCAGTGTACGTGAAGCAGAACCAACAAGAAAACTTCAAAGATGGAATATAGCAGCAAAATTACTTTTTTTTTTAACCACGAGCTCGCTCAACAGGGATAACATATTAAGAGCACTGAGAGACTGTTAAAACAGCTGTCAAAACAGGTCGGCTTGCCAGCATGGGCCCAGATATGAGTTTTCGGCTGTTATTAATTCCTATTTTTGCACTTAATGCTCACAGGTGCACCTGGGTGCACACTTTTATCAGCCTTATTCCTCCATCTACACAACAGTGCAGGAGGAATATCAATAAACAACACAAGTGCACCTCAGACTTTCTACTCTGAGGGATAATCAACTCTCAATGTATAAACGGGGAAAAGCTGAGTGTTACTAACTCTCATTCCAAGAGCTGATTAGTTTAAAATATAAACGCCCAATACACTCACACAAACCGTTTTAAACCCAATTACAATTTCAAGCAATTACCCGTCTTTGAATTCCCTGTTCGAATTCAAAAGAATAGGCTGATATAAGGAATGTTTGTGCCTGATCGGGGCTGAATTACACAAGAGAGACAAAAGAGTTGTTTATTAGTCAATAAATCAATATTAATATTGCATCAATCATCATCCTTCACAGTGAGCATTCTTGAACTATTCATCCGTTATGATTCATGCTGATCAAGTAATTGATTGCCCAAGTGATGAATCACTAATTAGATATCATCGCTCTGTATTCTGGTTGATTTCAAAAGGACAACGGGGTAGAAATGACGAATATTTAGCAATTCCGAGACTTCATCACACACCTCTTATAACCCCAATCTGCAGCTCTTTAACAGAAAATACCAACTGGTGATTAAAGCAGGATGAACTAATAAGCAACCGCCGGCCCGGCTAGATTAGAAAAAGGTTAAGTATCGTAATCGATACGCTCCAAAACGGAGGATTAATTATGTCAACTACTTTAAAATACAAGGAGCGTCTGCTATGAGAGGACTTCCCCACTGACAGAGCTATGCATCTCTCATATGGTGATTTGCTAACCAGGGTTTCCCACACACAGAGTTTAATCGGGCGTCCACCCAGGTTTAATAATGGCTGCCTGAGTATATCTGTCGACCGATCCTAGCCTGTTTTCCCGTTGATGCCATCAAGGATTGATTAACTTGTGAAGAACCTCTGCATGCTGTCGTCGTGATCACATTGGCGCCGTACTCCGCCAGTAAAAGCAAAGAATTAAACTGTGTATCTTCTGCAGAGAAACAGGAAGACGTTCTCCGTACATCAGACGACAGATTCACAGTTGAAATTTTACAATTAAGGAAACTGTGTGTTTTCTTCACACTTGTTGCCGCACCTGCATTTTCCACCGTGATTCTGCAAACTGACAGAACGTCATGAACACCATGGCACTGACACGCCGCATTTGTCGTAGTCTGTCGAAACTTTGTAAGTGTTTTTACACTCCTACCCGCCATTTGCATGTCCCAGACAATCCACAGATGTGTTGTTCTGATTACAAGCGCAGATGTTGAGGAAGTAGTTCGTCAAGAAAAATAACGTGTTTATTACAATAGGTCCTTAAAATTCCCAATGCTAATAAATATTGACTGAAAAGAACATTTCATCAGGATGAGTTTGTCAGCTGTATTGCTGAAAGCTGGTGTGAGAAGAGAAGAAAAAAGGTCTTTACACTCGCTTATTTCTCCAACGACTTTTTTAGTTTAGGGTGGATGAAACGAAGAGATAAAAATGATCTTTTTGTGCACACAGGTCATAAAACGTGGTAATCATGGCTCACAGAATTCCCTTCAGCTAAAAAAAGGATCAGTGAGAGAGCCCGGAGCGACAAGCTCGACCCGTCCGCCCTGCAGTCACGACAGGAGAGAGCAACGAAACCCTCCCCCTAAGATATGAAACAGGCTCGTCTAAAAATCCCCTGGAAACAGCAGGAAAAAATAAAAAATGTGGGAGTAGAAGGAAAGAATGATATCCGGGAGTGTTCGCCAGTTATAGCAGAAGGTTTTCCTAGTGGGAGTGGACACATGATGAAAGCATTAAGACAGGGACGACTGCTCTGTTGGAAGGGAAAGAGCCAAAGTCTGAATAACTTACTTTAGGCAAATGATGATTCCCACAGACACGAAGGTCGTTTGGTGCAAAGGGATGATATCTTTTATCCTTGAAAAGGACCTGTGTCTCTGAATATCAATCACTTCCGCTACAGAGACGATTTGTCCACCAGAGAGGACACAACAGGTCCTCCCTGGGCGGAACTAGATCCTATGCTGTCTAATTGGCCACTTAGCCATGGCCAACACTGTCAAGAATGTTCAGTAGAATGCAGAGAGAGACCATTAGCGCTATGTAACCCCCAGTGGTCCGTTTCTTCATTGTAGTCTCACCTTCTTCATCTCTGTCTTTCTAAAGTTATCGCACAAAACAGACAATGTATTCTTTTTTAGGACCAATCAGATAATATTCATTCTGGCGTGGCCCTTCAATCAGACAAGTATGCTCCTGTCCTGCGGTGGAAGCTGTGAACCTCTGATTTTATCCTTATTTCTGAGCTCTATACCCCAGAGCACTCCAGCCCTAATGAGGCACAGACGGCTGTTTTGTCGTCTTTCACAGTCAAATGCTACAGCGTGAGTGACAGCAGCTGAGCTCAAGGGGAGGCCTTAGATTAAATCTAGCAGCTTTGCACATCATTAGCGGCCCGTCAACAGCCAGGACGACGCTTTGATTCCCGGGGAGTCACTGTTACTTTATCCTTTAGACAACAGCGTTAAAAGTCAAACACATTGGAAACAACACCCAAAGCTGTACAGTACAAAGGACACAGCACCGTAGTACTATAACCTGTGTTCACTGTGGTGAGTCTCAGACTTCAGGGCGTGTTGCCTTGCCTGAATGTTATTATATCAGACTGCACAGGCATGTTAACATGTGTTAAAGCTGAAGGATTTAAAAACACCGGACTGGAAATAAAACAAATGCCCCTGACAATTGAGTCTATTTGCCCGAAAGCAGCTCCGACTTGATAACTTCTGTTTCTAAATGGAACATGTATTCTCCTGAGAAACAGAGCTTTAAACAAGACGATAAAACAGAAACAGAATTTACTGAACTGTCCATAAACTAATCCAAAGCTTACCTGGACTAAAACATCTCAACCTACCAATTTCCAAAAGGATAAAACTACTTGCATCATAATTCCTAAAAGTCTCCTCTCTGCCAGTGGAGATTGACAAACACATAGAAAGAGACGTAGAGAAGTACTAAGTGTCTCTACAGCAGAGTTTGTGATTCATCAAAACAAAGCTCAACCACATTGTGTATTTCTCTTCCCAAAGGTATCTTTGGGACGAAGTATTACAGAGCAGGTGCGCCGGTAAACAAATGTAAGCACTCTCCTGTTACATGGTTTTCGCATTTGCGAGCTACAATTTGTCCCTTGTTACTTCTCAAAGCCACCTGGAGTTGCAACTACAAACAGATGCATCAAGTAGCACAAAACTTCCGTAGAAGTATGAACATTAAAGGGAGGCGGATATGTGTTTGCATTAGAAAGAATGACAGTACTTTCCTTGTATTCATTCGGATGTACTTTCCAGCTTACACACTGAGATTTGACCAGATTCCTTGAATCTTTGTGGAATAATTCTCTCAAATAGCTCAATAATTGGATGACTCATTTGTTGGCAAACAACAAGCAAACAACAATTGCCTTTAAAGGACTCGGCCTTTTTTGGATGCTGCTTACCTACTAAATCACAAATGCCTCCCATGTTTGCTTCCTTTTCTACTAAATCGTCCTCGTCTCAAGCCTTGGAAGATAAAGGCCTCAATATCAGCGATTTTTTTATAATTGATATCTCATTTTGAATATATGACTGTCGTTGTAAAATCAGGAAGCCAAAGTTTTCCCCACTCATACTCCCTTAATGAAGCCCATGTTGAGGAGCTGAAGGATGTAATTGGCCCCTCTCCCTTCCCTTCCTGTGGGGCACAAACAAATCCTGCTAGAACAGACGGCTCTACAATAAGATCATTAAAAACCAAGCTCAGGCTCATCTTTCCCGTTCCGGCCTCCCCACTGATTGATGTCTTGTCTTTTTGTCTCCAAAAGCCACCCTTTGGAGCCACCCTAGCATATAGCTCACAATGTCACTGTGAAATGACTCGTCTGTTTAGAGATGACCACATAATATTGTTATGTTCATTGACTTGATAACGTACCGTCACCCCTGTTATTGTGCTACTGAGCAAGGTAGTTAGCTGTCTAATGCATTGCCTTGTGGCCATTAGAAGAAACTGCAGTTCTGCAGGGAATCATCTATTTGGCACCGGAAGCAATTTTGTATGCAATAAAAGAAATGACTTATTTAAAAATGAAATGACTTTCTTATCTTCACCAAGGCAAGAAAGTAAAGCTGGAGGATTTAGAACCTGCAATACTTTATTGAGGACCTCTGGCAATACGAACAGAAAACATCATTCCAGACCATCTTGAGGAGACAAATTTTTCTTCCAAAATCGATTTCAGGTCTTAAAGGCGGCCCTGGCTAGAGGGTAGGACGCTCAATAAGAAATTCCCTGCACGTCGACGATGTCAGATTAAGGTGCCAACCCACTGCTGCTAT
>CAAKHC010007328.1:18176-35370 GCA_901007825.1 Macroramphosus scolopax
GTGTATTAGGGAACATTAACATGATGCATAAGAATGACAAACGTTGTGATGTTTAATTCAAATCTGACAGCGGCTGAGGGAGTTTATGTGGGTGAAAGCAGGCAGATGTATGAAAACACTCCCGGAATCAGGAGCAAAAGGTGCCTGTCTTCTTAGATACAGTCTCCCTACTTAAAATTCAACTACATCCTTATGAGACTAAAATCTGTAACGTTCTAGTGGGTGTGACCGGATGAGAAGCAGACAGGCTACAACTGAGGCAAAGCTCATAGAAGCTCTACAGAGACAGCAGGCCATTGGCATTCACATCCACCCCAAATGCATTGACTCATTTTATTTTTAAAGCCGTGTTTTGTTCATCACCAGTTGTCTCAATTATAGGCGCTGTGAATAAACATCAACATGCTGCCTGCGTGAGGTTCGCCAGACTTTTGGCCTTTATTTTTATAGGGGACCGATTATTTTTAATTTCGGAGATGATCCAACCTTCTGTGCGAGCGGCATTTGGATGTTTGTATACACATTGTGACGCAGTCGCCGTGTGTGTGAGTATGAATGAATATGAATTCGGGGCGTTTCTGGGATTATTTATAGGCACCTGTGAGCGTTACAAGAACAAGACTTTTTCTCGCTTGTGTCAAATTTGGAGTAGGTTGTGATTTATAAAAGGGAAACAGACGTGCGTAGGCACAGTTTTATAAATCACGATCATATTTGCATACGCACATCCTAGATTTTGTCTCTGTGCCACGTATAGTCAACAGGTTTATTAATGAGGCCCCTTGACACTGTAATACTCAAGAGGGCATGTATGGATGCCAAATGGAGTTGACTCCATATAAACTATAAGTTCACCATATTCTCAACATAACGTTTATCCGACCACTAAGTGATGAGTCATCACTGATGACTCATGTAGCATATAGCGTCTCTCCCTTGTGACTTCAGAGATGAGATCTCTCTTCAAGCAGACGTATGTAAAAAGAGATGAAGACCAAAGCTTGTGACGGAAGCGCTCAGTTACTCTCTACGTGTAAAGTTTAAGACTAAACTTTCCGACTACAGTTCAAAGCAATGTCAGACAATGCCAGTCACTTATCAACAGTAGGAGCATCTTGAAAGGGGCCAAATCATTACTCCGATGGTCTAACTCTTACAGGAAATTAAAGCTGCGATATGTAAAATTCTGAAATTGACTGCAGTCATTAAATATTCAAGAGCACATTTCCACCGGTGAGAGAGAGAGACAGACCTTCATAGCAGACTACTAGAATACTGAACACCAATTCCCCCTCCGTACCAGCTTTGGCAACAAAGACATAGAGAAAGAAAACAATTTTCACCCAGATTAGTGCCAAGAAGCAAGATGCCGCACTGCATAACTTATTCTACACAGGATGTGTTGCCCTCAGCCCCTTCAGTGTCTGGCTAATTCAATCAAACCAATTTACAATCCAATGTCCACATCTCCACAGCTATACAATGACCATGTCGGGTTGATTAGCTATACGGAGGTACAGTAATTAAACCCTGACAATTGACAGAAGTCATGTTAGTATTCATCCCATTCTTCACAGGCCAGGAAGGCGAATTACTCCCTGAATACTTATTGACCAGCTAATAAGCCTAATGAATGGGAAATGAAGCCAATCAGTCGACTAAGAGACCAAAAGAGCAACACCTGTATTGATATACGTGTACAAGGAGTCATTTATTGAAAAGAAATCCTGTGAACAACAGACCCACCGAGTGCCGTCGGCTTTCCAGCTGACTTTGTATGGATTCTTCTCCAGGAAACAAAGGTTCTGTCTGTCCATGGATACAGGCTGCGCACCTGGGAAACCAGATCTGCAACAAAAATGAGCACACAATCAATAACTCACTTGAACACTGACCTTCCACAATTATGACCAATAGCTTTAATCCACTTCATGCTGAACCCTCATCGATGCTGGAAGTTGTAAAGTTTTCAACTTTGTCTTTCTCGTCTTTCTCTTGTCAGGAAGCAGAAACAACGGGAGCAGATGACTCAGGGCTAACATATAATCTCCCTTCTGGGATCAAAGAACTTTTCTCTTTTCTGTGTCTAACTAAGTGGTTGCTGGTGTTGGCTAACACGTTTGTGTTGTGAAAAGTGGAGGATCCTACATGAATGACCTTGCAAGCCACTGTAGGTAATCCTGAGTGGGGCGTGTGAGGAATTCACAGCTAGCTGTCACCACATCCTGCACACTGCTCCTTTAAAGCTACTTCAAAGTTTCACATTCCCACAGTATATCTGTTATGTGGTAGGAGCGAGCTAAGCAGGAAAAATGTGGGTGACAAAAAGTGGCATGCAAGTTTAAAACACTGTTCAAGTCACGTTCATATTAAAATCATAACTTGACTATTAAAATAAAATATAAAAACGCTGAATAACTTGGCGGAGCAGACAGCAGGTCGCCTAGTCCTTCTGCTGTCACATAACAAGGTAGTCATGCTGAACTTCATTAAAAAGATCCAGGGGCATATTTCTCTCGTAAGAAAAATCTATTCCTGGCTCTCCCTGCTGTCTGAAAGTGTCAAGATCAAAAGAAAGCAAACAAAAAAAATAGGTGACTGAAGACAAATGAGTCACTCACAACAACACCCACATGTGTGTACCAATACACGCACAGTTTCCCAGAGGAGTGTGAGGAGGGCAAATGGAGGTTCTTACTTTTCCCACTCGGCCATCTCCTGACACATTCTTTGGATCCCACCTAGCTTGGGCTGTGTGGTGACCTGTGTGACGCCTTTCACCGAGATGCCTTCAAGGAATACCGCCCCCTGGGAGGAAAAGACAAAAGAGAGCAGAAGGTTGGAATGAGAAGAACATTCATACCCTCCTACACACATACAATAAAAAAAAGAGGCTCCACACAGTTGAAACTTTTCTAAACCTCTGCTTCTTGGCTTTATGGATACCCCCGTGTACAGACGACTGGTTGGACTATCACAGATCCAGCTTTCTCTTTGACCTCTCCTCTTTCAAAGCCATTTCCACCTCAACTATTCCATTAATCCAGAGAAATAAACCTGCTCCTCTGCTTCAACTGATAGGACCCAGACTCAGCTGCCTTCTCTCTCCTTTGCCGCTCACTAGCTTCACCCCTATTCTCCTGTTAATACAGGAATCAGCTCTCATCCAGTGTGATGGAGCCACCTTTTTATTTCTCATCCACCATTTTGCCTAACCTCCCTTATCTCTCTTTTGACATCACCATTTCTCTCTATTTATCACCCGATGAGTCTTAGAAATGGGTGCATGTAATATGATAATATCTGCCAATTGCAACAGATGATTCAATATTATACGTCACCCCAAGAACCATCAGTGCATGTGCTCGGAGAACGAATGGCGGTAATCAGCAAGGACAATCGGGGTCATATAAAATCTCATTCTCACTTTCTCACCGTAGAATAGGTTAGAGTAGAGCTGCTGCTTCACTTATCTCTCCAGGGCACAGATACAACTGTTTACCTCCTTGGCTTGGACAGGTGAGAAAGATGCTATTTGAATTCGATTAGAACCAAAGATTTGTAGAATCATTGATTACTTAAAAATGTGGTGTTTTCCAGCTTTTCTTTAACATAAGACACTTATTTATTAATAAGAAATCATTAAAATATTTGGCTGTTCATATAAGATTAAAGACCAAATTATGACCTGATGAACGTCATTAAGAATTGTGGACTGATACTAATTAAAGTGTCTCGGCTAATCGATGCCTACAGGCGATCACTTACTCGCCGAGTTGATTTTAGGTTCGGGTCAGGTTGCAGCGGGACGAACGAGTGACTGTGTGAGTGATGTGAGTGCATGCGAGTGTACGGTGAGGTCGTAACTAAAGTCAACAAACTGTTCCAGGCATGCTTCAAACCATGTGGATTCAAGCATTCAAAATAACCTATAATTTCATGTGACAAAGTAGAACAGAAATGAAAGTATTCTAAAGTATAGCCTGCAAACGGTTGAAACACTAACTCGTCTCTAAGCCATCTTCGTGTCACACATCTACATCTACTCAACGGATGGATAAGTGGTGACTGTGTCACTTTTAAACTCAACTGCCAAGTCTCCGAGAGTGCTACATATTCTGCCTCTTGCTTAATGGTTGGACCATATTACAGCAGAGGGTAAACAACTTCATGAAAGACAGGATGAAAAACAGGAAACAACTAAACTATATCCAAATGTTTTCTACCCATGACATGCCAATCATTTCTGACATTCCCTTCGTATACAGTTCTTGACACGTAACACCAGAAAAATCTAAAAATCATAAAATGTGAACTGGAGCTGCTGCAATATGTTGTCACACAAGCGATGGCATCATAGTATCTAAGTATGTATTGTCAACAATGGCTAAAACTTCTGTGTTAAACCTGAAAAGTATTTAATTCACGCAGATTTTGAGTCTTCTCATAACTGCCAATTGGCCGCCAACCAGTCAGACTGGAGCAGACCACTCAACCAAGAGACAGCACTCCTTAATGATATTGGAATAAAGCCGTCTGCCAGAGCTGCTGCTGCTGCTGCTGCTGCTGCTGCTGCTGCTGCTGCTCTCTCCCCAGGCTTCTCCCCTCTGCCTGTCTGCTGCATCACATTGTGAACAATGGAGTGATGGGATTCAGGGTTTCGGTGAGCTCTCTGCACTGGCGGTGATAGATAAATATACTGTCTACTTTTTATATATTTAACACTGGTACGTATTCATCGCATTGTCACATATTTAGTTTCAATCCCTGTCTGCTTTTTGAGATCTCACTTTTGCCTTTTCATCGCCTCTACAAGAAATGTTTCGAATGTCGTAGATCTAATTTGAAAGTTATTTATTGTGAATTCCTCTTGATGAGAGTTAATGGGAGAAGACTAAATCTTTTGCAACTCGAGATGATTCAATACTTCTAATTTCACCAAACTACACTGATGAAAGATTTACATCAAGGCAGCAGACGGTTCTAATCTTAATCATAACTTTGCCAGCAGTGGAGGGGATCAAGCTTGGCATATCCTTTATATTTGTTCATATAATTGAACATGAGCAACTCAATACTTAGAGGGTCGGCCTCCCTATGGACTCCACAATGCATGAAATGCATGTCGTGCAGAGAGGAGCCAAGGGATTTCATTTCCTACTTAACAGTCCATTTTCTGGAGTTCCATGTTAGTCTCACCAGTTTTAGCTTCTCTTTCCTCCGTTTGCCCGGCCCCGACCCAGAGGAGCTGGGCCCCGAGTCGTGGCCGACCGCGTTACCATCATCGTCCACTTCCCCATCATTGTCGTTGAAGCACCACTGGGGCAGTACAGGAGCAGGGGGGGCGTCCTCCTCGTCACCATAGCGACGGAAAAGCTCTTTGAGGTAGTCTCCCTTGTAGATCCCTGGGGCCCGGGCCTGAGCGAATGCAGCTACAGCTGCTTCAATGCTGATAGGAGCCAAACATCACAGACACACATGCGTCTTTTTAAGGAGAACTATTTCTTTTATTAGTGATAAAATGTAATAACTATTACACTGAACAAACTTTTATACTATATCATATTATATTATTAATATACTCATTTCTGATTGGATCATCCAAAATAGTCCTGTAACAAATTGACAAGATTAATCAACATCTATATAATATCTTACAGCAAATTGAATATTTTATTATTAGATTAAGGCATTAGGTTCAAGGCTCAAGGAAGTTGTGTCATCGCTCGAATCCTTGGTTTAGCAGATAACTTCTTGGCATTTGACTAGCAATACGCACAGAAGAAAGAAAAATCACCGGGGGAAATCATCTGATAGTCAAATCATCTTGCAACACATGACACAGGATGAGGCCAATGCTCTGAGAATATTCATTACACAGGAAAAAGTGGGTGGTGGGAGGCTTCTTTCTCCCAGCCTACATGTCTACGGCAGCTTCCAGGGATTCTGCCTTCTCAGACGTCTGCTCCACCTCTGACTACAGACACATCTTCACCCCCCAGCGCTTAGCTGCTGTTAATCATTTAACATCTCTGTCTTTGGGCAACGAGCTCGGTCACGGCTAACAAGCAAGCTTTCGAGCGCCTCTTTTGATTGCAACCAAACATACGGAAACTACCAGGAGAAGAGATGATTCTCAGCTAAAACAGATTGACAGGGCAGGGATTGTTTTTTTAACAAGTATGATAATGAAAGCAACTAAGGGGCTGTGTGAAGGGTTGATATCATCATGCAAGACGTCTACTGAAACACTGTGAAGATTGGAAACTGCACTACCAGAAGTATGAGTGACTGAGGGAGTTAAGATCTTACCTCCAGTCCATCTTCTCCACCAGGAATGCACATATCAGAAAGCCGGTCCTATTGAAGCCATGCGTGCAGTGAACACCTTCGGGAGAAAGAAGAGGCAAAGAATTCAGAAGATCACTTTAAATTTGCAATTCTAATAAATCTTGGGCCCTTAGTAAAGAGGCAGAATCTTTAAATTCACACACGTCCCCAGTCTATCTTCTACCTTTTCCATTCTCAACATCTTCACACAGCCAATTTTATGTATGAAAACATGAGTGAAGCACCATTATAATGAATAGCCCCTTGGTTTAGCATAATCCAATCCCATGTGTTGCTATCTGACATCAATAAATCAGTGTTCTTTGAGTTCGACTGTGTTTTACGCAGGGGCATCGAGCCGCACACTCAGAAGATTCAGATACAGATCTGCCTCTCCTCACAAGAGTGACGCTCCCTTTATACACCCACATAAAAATATCTCTTACAGCAGCTGTAGATCAGACAGAAGATACAGACTGTATAAGACATTCAGAGAGGTAAATTAACAAGAATGGGGCAGTAGAACAAAACCAGAGAGGTTATTCACTTCGTTTGCAGAGCCGTATTCTTTTATATAACATGAAACTGATTTAAAAGGTGGAAAACCTTCCTGACAGCACAAAAAAACAAAATGACTTCAGTCATGTATTTCATTCATTCTTCAGCAGGTTAAAAACTACACAACATAACACCATCTGATTGTCATACTTCCCACAACAGAGAAAGTTCGCCTGGCAACGACACACACTAATGAAGATGAAATGAACTAACGCCAGAGGATGGGGATCACGTTTACCCGCCCAGCTGTCTAATTTGGACATGTGTACCACAGAAATAACAAAGCCTAATCACCATGTGGCTGAAGACTGGACACTGCTGAGATGACATTCAGGCATTCTGCTTGGATGTTCAAGCTATTTAAATTAGTAGCCGGGCAGCAGTTAGGAGCTAAGAGCAGATATGAGCGGGATTGCAAGATGCTGGAGGGAGGTGTAAGAGAGCACCCTGCTGTCAGGAGTGTGACAGTGCAACTTCAATAGGGTACCATTGAGCTGTCTGTGTCCTACACCCCCAAACCTTGAATGAGGTTGTATTAGAACTATTTGAAAATGTTGTTTGCAAAAAAATAACCTATTTACAAATGATCTATATCTGACACCAAAACTATCTAAAAATATAAAACATCAAAATCCTGAACATGCTAAACACACACATATAGAGATTCAACAGAGATGAATCAGAACCATTTATGGCCTGACTAATATTGACTTCATGTGTCAGGAGTGCAACATTTACTCTCCAGCTGATACATGGAGATATCCTGTGATGTACTGAAAAGCTGTAACAGTACGAATATGAAAGAGATTTACTGACAAGAAGTTGTGGAATGGAGCATGCAGCCTCATTACTTTTTGCACTTGTCCATTTTTAGAGAAAGGGTGCCCTCTGTTGGACATACAACGTAATGGCTACTATGTGTAGTTATGGCACAGAATGAATATCCAACTGCCGAGAATGAGTTGAATTAATTAATTAATTAAATACTTGAATTACAACTTCATACAGATGTTTATCAGTGTTTATTTATGATTACCTTTACGTTTGCCTCATTATTTGACTTTGTTTGCTCTGACAATGTTTATTACATTATGACAGAATATAGGTCCCCTTTAGTTCAATTTCAGTTCCTCACCCATTAATTCTGTAGGACTCTTCTCAACAAAGTGGTCGCAGAGCCTGATGAAGCTGGCCGTCGTCTCTTCTGAAGGACATTCTCCATGGCTAAAACAAAAAGAATGACAGAGGTCTTTGTCCGTAACAAATGATTAAGGTATAACACACTTGAATGCCAACAATTACTTTCAATCATGACTTTGAATATACTCATACCCTTTACACGGAAGTTTGACATATTTGATTCCATATTTTTCAATGTCGTTGCGGTCATAAAAGCGAGTCGTGTTGGTCAAATCCACAAGCAAACCCATTTTCACCTGGAGAATGACAAACAGGGACAAGGTGTGTCAGGGGCTTTTCAGTGTCAATATATCACTCAATTGGCAAATTATTTCTGACCATAACTCTAAATTAACTTACTTACTTTTAGACTTTTTAAGCTGTCTGACAACATGTTTGGGTGAAACCTGTTCTCCTCTGCAACTTCGTCATCAAATCTGGGACCCAACATTGTTTTCATTGGCAAGAATTTACCTGTTGAAAGAATACAGATCATGAACCAACAGTCTCATACTGAAACCTTTATAGTGGAAGGAGTACCGTGGCAAGATGATGAATGGGTTAAAAGGTATTGCTTATAAAAGGATGTGATTGGTGGAAAAAACAAACAATAAAACAGAAATAAATAAATTCTTTAAAGGGGAGTTTACACCAAGAACTCTTTAGATAACTAAAAATGTATGGATTTTAAATTTGAACCAAGCCATTGGACCACTTTCAGTTGGACTTTATGAAGGATGGAAACACTGGTAACCAAACTAACTGTGATCCCTTTTTTTCAGATCCCCATTCTCAACAAATCTCTTCTCATCTCTTGTTATGGCATTGTTTAGTGACGGATTGTTTTGTTCCACCAGTCGGTTCACCACCTCTCTGTCAGACGTATTGTTTTTATCATTGTTCATGTTGTGTTAAGCAAAACAATTAAAGCTCAGCACATTAAACAGCAATGGACAAAGTACAAAACCCAAAGGGGCATCAGTGCTCAGTGTGTTGGCTTTGGGAGTCTTGTTGCAAAACAAACTGAATGGTCTGTTTGTTAGGAAGTCAACTACCCAAGAAAGAAGATAATTTTCAGACCCCTTGGACCTAAAGTGCACTTGTTCTCCAAATGTGTCAGGCTCAGGTGGACTACAGATGATATGGCATGCAGTATTTTGGACTGTATGCAGACTGAAACGGGTCTAGTTTGGACGAAATATCTGGATGTTATGAACTCCTAAACCAGTATCTCAAACACTTGTGAGAAATGGGAGGTATGGAGTGTAAATTGTTGCAACTCAATATCGTGGACTTTCTCTGTAATGCTATCATTGAAATGTCCTTGAATCATAAATGGACAACAGCCTGGCCCAAAGGTGTTAAAATGACTACGATGATATGCAACAGTCAGCACAATCTCGGTGTACAGGGCTTTCTGTGGATTAACTCTGTACAGGGGTGCAGGCTTGTTTTTCAATACCTGAAAAAAATCTCCCAAAATAATCACTGAGCTTGTCAACAGTCAGTAAAAAAGGAGGATGGAGCATTCTGTTATTGAATCCATGCCACTTGGCCCTGGAGATTCTGGAGTCGTGACTTCCAGTTTATGAAAGGGAAAATTAAAAAGGAAATGCTGTGGTCCTGTGTAATTAAGCATAAACTGGCCTGCAATCAGTATTGTTATTATATAAAAATCAGTTGGTTAATGCTCAACTCTAACCAAATCCATGTGCACCATCTTTGGTGAAGTTCCTGTATTGTAAATAGGTCCAGACTTTTAAATGCTTTTCCTCCAGCTGCGGTTTGAAGTTCAACATCTGTTCTCAGCACTGATAAACACAGATGACTCAGGTGAGAAACGACCAGCCTTCACTGCACAGCAGCAGATAGCGATGCACGACCATGCAACCGCCCCGGTTTGTTTTGACACGTGATATGTGCACCACGGAGCTAGCCAACCCAGTGACTATTTACCTATGTGTTTACAAAAATGGGAAATAAAGAAACAAAGCACGACCCACCTACTCAGCTTTTGCTCAAAATACGTTAACGTTAGCAATAAACACACATGTTGGCAGTAATTTAGGTAAAGTTTTGAATGAGCGTTAGCCTCAGGTGCCAAGTTAGCTAAACAACGCGCGCGACCAGTACTGCACATTCTAAAATCCTTTTCTTATTTTTACGGTTGGAAAATTTACTAAACGTTACGGCATTTAAGCCTATTTAGTGTGTTAGTGACATTCAGTAAACCAGGGAATCTTCCTCATACTACCTTGCTAACATTACCGTGTTGTGATGCTAACCTAGCACTTTCTGTTGGACTAAAACGAAACAAATAGAACAGCTCGTTATATCAGAGTGGTAAAAAATTGAATCGTGTATAATGTTTCTGTTAAGGCATACAATTGTGCTCCACCAAAAAGCTGTCAAATGAACACAAGACTTGTGTAGCTAGTGAAGCTAGCAATAGCAATACGTACATTAAAATGGTCAATCTAATTTAGCTAACGTTCGTCTGTTTTTGTCTCACCTGCCACAGGTTGTCCTTTTCTGGGGCAATTCAGCCATCGAGGAGGGGGTCCGGAATGGGACATGTTCAGGAGGGGTTTAGGTGCTCTGTATCGTATGTTATAACTAAAGACTAGTCACGCAGGCTAGCCTGTGGCTTTACGCTACCACGGTGAGATCACGGTAATCCACTGTTGTCCTTCACCCAAGCACCGCGGATTCACGGCCTTTTAGCCACTATGCTAGTTAATTCAGGTGACTCATCCAACACGTTTACACGACCGACCTTCTGACATGCCGGCAGGCAATTACACGAACCATATCTTGGTATAACCCACAGCATAACAGCATTCCAAAATGATGTTGTCTGCTATCCTTAGTGCCAGATTGTTAGCAAATAGCTAGCATAACGTCACTACGGTCACAAACAAGCTATCTGGCCCTGCTAAACTAGCTAGCCTTCTCGCTCATAGTTGTTAGTGTGTATTTCAGACGACCCCCTGCGTCATGCTGCCCCCTTCAGGTGTGTGCCTGAAAGGTCTCAAAACTACTGCATGTGTGCAGTAACATCCATCTTGTGTGTACAATCTCTTTCTACAACATTACTGTTGTCAGTGTCAAACGTTTTGGTAAAAAAAAAAAAAAGAAAAAGCCTTTGTGATGTATTGTGATGTGTGATCTCTGTCAAAGAATCCCAATAGAACTTCATACGGGTTTTTGCAAATATGTAAAAAAATAAAATTAATGATACACTGATGAAGAGCTTTCAGTCACAAACAATCCATTTAATACAGTCTTTACTATTGTTGTTAATACAAGTGAAACCACCATTGACAACAGAGAGGAAAAACACAATCATATCTCATAAAAAAAAAGTACATAGTTCTTTAATACATGTAGATAATAATACCTTCACAACAAAATGCAATTCCTACATTTCACATTTAAAGTCTTTTATTTTTTTATCACTGGTGTACCTGACCTGTACCTGAGTACAATGCAACTCTTCTCAGAATCACCAGCTTTGGTTTAGATTGCAGGATGTTATTGTATATTGTTCTATGTTACAGTCTAAACTTTGTAGTGCTAAAGAAAAAAACCCAACTACTGCATAGGTTGTTTTGCTATAATTATAATCATTGTATCAGTCTACAATGGTGGGATTAAGTCTGATATAAGAATACAATCATTACTCCTGGCTTTCATCCTGCAGAGGACATAACGTAAATCAGGATGATGCCAGACGCTATTATGGAAGTCTTCGGGAAAATGAAAACACTGCTGCTTTGCAGCTTGCAACCTTGCAGCTGCAGTCTTTTCCCTTTTGGTAAGAAATGGAATCATTATGCTGATGAATACCCAGGAGGGTCCATCAAGAACATTTCTTTGAGCTATAATCCATTTAGCTCCACTTTATGTAAGTGCTGTATAATATATGATGGGATGTGCACAAAACATCTGTTTCAATTTCTCTCATCTAACCTGGCCTTGTTCAAACATGTCTAAAGTGACATAAACAGGTACTGGCAATGTCTTTTCTTGATGTTTAACTGGAAGCAGATGCTTACATTGTTTATTTGTCCTTAGGGCAGGAGTTTCCACACAACTTTGGCTTTGGTATGGGTTTAACAGGCTGCTCTCTGAGGACAGCAGTGCCCTGGATTCTCCAGGAGAAGACTGGTGCGGTGCCTCCACAGGGTCAACTGGCATTTCATTCTGTACATCGAGCATTAGACTAATCGCTGGTTCAGTCGGTTCCTCCTTCAGGTCACTGGATGGGTTAAGGAGAGGATTACACCCCGTAGCTGGTGTCGGGGTCGGAGATCGCAGAGCTTCCTCTGTGTAAACTGGTTCACAGTGGCTTTCTGATGGATTACTGAACGGCTGGAAGGGGCACATCACAAACAAAATATTCCCAAGAATAATTCAGTAAGTATTCAGTATCATAACAGTGATGTAGTGTTCTCCATCTACATTCTTCGTAATGACAGTTCACCTTTTGAAAACTTTGTGACGCCCACATTGCGACAGAACTGAGGCCAGGATCAGGAAAGAGCTTCTCGCTGAATTTCTTCCACCTAAAAAGAATTTGGGAACATCTTTTAAGACTTCAGGGCCATGATTTAAAGTTTGTGCAAATTATCATCTTTGTACATTGTGCCTTTTTTTCTAATTAGGTGTTTGTTTGTTTTTTATTACAAAAATCAATCCACATGACATAATCACTAACAATAAAAGAGTGAAACATACTGGATGGTGCAGCCTAATCCCAGAGATAATACCAGAAGTATGATGATGCTTCCGCAGACACTTAATGTTGTGATGAACCTGGAATCTATGAGAGAAAGTATTCATTATGTTGCTGTAGATTGCTGAGCAAATATAACGAGGTACTTTTCTGTCCTACAATGAACCGTGTTTATTGTAGGTCTGTATTTTTTTGTTATTGACGGGAAAGTCAAGAGGAGTTATGAGCACCTGGAAGATAAAAAACTACCCAATGAGTATTTGATATTTGGGTTACTCTAAATACTTTTGTTATGAATATGATTATGATAATATGATTTTTGTTTTTCCTACGTCTCATCCGATAACATGGAGTGGGCAAGTCTTATGAATTATACCGCAGCCAGCCACCAGAGGGCGCTCAAGATGTTTTGCCTCATTTATAAGGAGCTGATATAAAGTCCATTAGTTTTATATTTCTATGACCAAGACAGTCCAGTTCTATTCCTTTAGTGAACGCTGGGAGTCGTCCCCTGTGTGAGACAGAGTTATTGTTTAATCCTGTGAAATACTTGTTCAATATGACCAGAAAAGAGGCTCTTACTTTTATTTGTTAAATAACACAAAATCTCCAGTTTTAAGTTTGAGGGTGTTTGAGTTTTATGGGTAGATCAGTATAAATAAATTATTCAATGTGATCGCGATTGATGTTTTTCATTATTTAAGTTTTTATATCCTACAAGATATGGACGACCCTTGTTGCTGAGCTGAGCCGAATAATCTGGCTCACTAAAGAGAGACGGAATTCCCATCACTAATTACAAAGCACTTACCAAATCTTTTTGTTTTAAAGAGCCATTCACTGCTTCTGCTCGTTCCAGTTAGAGCCGTGGCCTTGACATAGATGCTGTACTGGGTGTCTGGATTCAGATCTTTCAACATGACATTCTGCTTTGTGCAATCGACCGTAACACCTAGAAGAAAAACAACACAGGGACACTGTTAATACAATATCATAGGATATTAACCCCTTCTGTCTTTGTGGACTCACTGAGTTGAGGTTCATTCTGTGTTCCATAGAAAACGGTGTAGTTGACAACATCCCCACTGCAAACCTCCTGTGACTTCATATTCCAGCTCACAAAGGCAGTCTTGTTGTTAATCTGAACATCGATGATAGAGACATGTCCCGGACCTGTAGGGACCATGTTTTTAATGTTATCAGACTGGTAAACCATAAGTATAGCTTTTACATCATCATAAAAAAGAGATGATAATATACCTCCTAATCTGGAGCAGATCCAGAGGACCTGTGTGCCGAGGCCTGTCTTATCATCAAAGAGCGGAGTTACTGTGATATTGTACGGCGTGTTATCCAGGAGGTCTGTAAGGAAGGCAAACTGTCTATTAAAAACAATTTAAGCAGCAGGTGAGTGACAAAAACAATGAACATTTTTGATTTACTCTGTCAGACTAAAGAGGAGCAACAGAGCAGACTTGTTTTCGAAAGCTCATGAAATGATCACACCAGCTAATGCATGCAGGGCAGCTTCTAGCGGTCCAGCCAAACACCAAAGATCAGATAGATATGATCTGGTGGTGGCATCAACACCCAGAAGCCAGCAGCAGCAGGTTTGTTTGAGCACTCCATCCTATAAGCTCATTTAATGTATTAATGTGAACACCCATTAGGTGTATCTGCCATCCATCTAACCTACCAAACAGTGTTATCTTGGTGTAGTTGCTTTCCTTCCAGTGGTGTCGTATCCCATCGTGGGTCCAGTCGACCATGTAACCACTGACAGGCTGATCAGGAGCCTTCCAGCTGACCGTAATAACACCTTGCTCGGTTGAAGCCTGCACATGTGGAACTTGAGGGAGGCCTGCCAAGTGGAAAAGAAACAAACTGCCTGAATCACCGACATACATCAGGACGATGATTAATTAAAACGGAGCAGAGTGACACATGAAATGTCAGATCATAAGCAAAAACATGTAACACTCACCTTCTCCGATGGCTGGAACGTAAACAGAGTCCTCGGCGAGCACGGCTTCATTATGGAAGACTGTGAGTGTTAATCTGTGGGCCTCTGGGTTCACATTAACGTCACATGTTGAATTGCCACATGAGGTATCTTTGTAATCTGCTCCAATCATGTGCTTGTTGTAGGGAGTCTGTCTGACAGAGTGGGTGAAGGTTCCTTGGCAGGCTGAAGGAATCTCCTGCATGGACAGTTTAAAGCCTTTAAGATCAGTTGGTAAGAGAAAGCCTGTTAGGAAAAGATTGTCTGGAGGCTGAAGTGTCAGTCCGGAAAATAAAGAAAGTCATTTTAAAGGATGTGCTCTTACCGTCCACATGACATGAACTTTTCTCACGCCGGTACTTCCCGGTTTGAGTACCTTCCTCCACAGACGCAGCTTGACGTCGCTCTCTGTGAAGGGTTGAATGTTCAGAACAGATTCAAATACCAATCCAGAGACTCCCTACTTCTAAATCTGTAGATGTTTGCTTCAGATACAGCCTGAACATCTCTCTCCTTATTCAGATACAATCATACAATCAAGAAGAAATCATTAGCAAATGTATTCATAATCATATCTCAACTTAATTTACTACTAATCAATCAACGATCCATCACGTCTGTGTGCGATTACGGCTGAGTTACCTTTATTCATTATGCATTCACATCAGCAAACAACAATGGAGCTCGCAGGCGTGTTCAACTATCATTGATGTAAATTACATCATTAAATAATCATTTTTTTAAAAAATTTGATGCTCTCTAAAGCTGAAGAACAATTGTTGCTCTTATTTGAACTTGAACTTACTGATGACTTTAGTCAGGATGGTCTCCTCCTGGCTCCAGTCGCTCCAGGGAGCTTCATCCAGAGCACAGCGGACCGACACTTTGTAGGGAGTGCATGATTCTACCTTCTCAACGGTCACAGTCCCTTTCTCTCCGGGCTTAAGAGTCTTATTGAGCATCCACTAGGAGAAATGTGTGTTAGAGACATGACATGATATAGTCAGGAAAGTTCTAAGCTTTTGTTTTGTTGACATGAGCTGCGTCGCTGACCGTCAGGGAAGAAGGTGAGTCTCTTACCTCACGAGCTCTGTCACTGAACGCCTGGAACAGGAAAGCAAATTGTCAATTAAAAATATATTTGATTCTATACAGTTTTCCTTTCCACTATTGCTTGGAGTGACGATAACAAGGGCTCACTGCTGACCATACCTTGGAGCATTTGACTTGGCAGTGACACTTTATTGAGGCGTGTGACCTGGTCCAATCAACCAAGAGATAATTAGAGAAGGCGGTCACGTCGATCTTTGGACGGGTCATTTTCACTGGGGGATACAATCACGACAGAACTTCAAGATGCAGAAATGTAGACAGAAAATCATTATTAATATATATTTCATACAAGACGACCTGTCACTCACGTATGTGAAAGGGGTTAAATTGATAAGGGTCAGAGGAAGCTTCCCAGTAGGAGGTCTTGGCCCTCACGATAACAGTGGCGTCCCCCACATGAGATGATTTACCAGATGTAAGTATATCTTTGGACGTGCATGTTGTCACGTGTGAGCTGCAGATTTCACGCTGGGAGGACTGAAACCACGAGGCACTAAAAGAAACACATGCTTTGTGTCAGATGCAAAAATATACAAGGAAAAACATATTATTATTTACAAAAGAGGGAAGACGTATGATGACACCCACCACAGTACAGTGTAGGTTATTTTCAATGAAGAATCCATCTGATGCTCCCAACTGCAGGTGAGCAGCTCTGGTACACCTCCCTCTGCTTGGTTTTTATAATGCCAAACACATGATATTTTTCTTGGTTTTGCTGTGAAATACAAAAGCAAATCAGCGACATCGTGTATTCCATCCTGCAGCAGGCGCCTGGAGCCATGTGAACTCACAACATAGAGCGACGAAGGAAGTGTAGATTGCAGGTGTTAACTAATGCATGAGTTGTATCTTTCGGCTTTAGAATGTAAGAATAAAAAATACTTCTTACAGTACGTCCTGATGATGGTGCCTCCGATAACCTGCTTGGTATCATCACTGATGCATTGCAACCCAGCGATGGGGTGAGTGAAGTTCCTCAGCGACAGGACTGTATACGAGGAGTTGACCGACTTTGATTCATTTTTAGTGGGGGCTTTTTCCACTTTCCAGGACACAGGACCGTGGACGCATGAACTCTGGCACACTATCTCAGCATCAGACCCCACCTCGATGTAAAGATCTTTGGGGACCACGTCGCAGTTCTTCTGCCGTCCTGCAGGAAATGAAACCGATATTGAACACGGAAGAATGTGGAGGGTGTTTCCTGATTAGGTAACAAACCACAGATGTTTCAAGAGCAACTGGCGATGTGGCGATACGTGGTGAACAAG
>CAAKHC010007328.1:35390-59514 GCA_901007825.1 Macroramphosus scolopax
CAAGACAAACACACTTAACTTGAAACATATTTCCATTAAAGCTCAAACAGTCCAGCAAAGTCTTGAGGATTATAATCTTTCCTTCTAACAGCAGCAAAAAAGTCAACACCATGTTTAATCTCTCTGGAGAAACTTGGCATAAAAGAAATAAATCCTCTCATAACTGATTTGTGTCCCGATGTGCTCACATGCATCAAAGCTCATCAGATTTAAGTCTTGTCTTGTTTTGTTTTGCTCATTGATTTGGATCAAATTTCCCTCATGTTTTCGTTTTCATTCTTGTATATTTGTTATTAAAGAGCACCGAGGGTCTTTGCCTAGAGCGCAATAACGTTGCGCTGTGTGCAGAGCATGACTTTTCCCAAGGCTTTTGGCTTACTTACATACATGGTGTGAAAGAAGAACGAAGTTCTGTCAGAATATATGTAGAAAAAGTGAAAATTGTGGCCGTGAGAGTGTTAAAGAAAAAATGGTTTTAACACCTTTTCCCACTCTGTATGTGATGTCACCCAGTCCTGAATCACAGTAGAACGTCTTCACAGCAGCAATTTTGACATGACATAGTAAACACGTTATTGATATTTGTATAGGTTTTGATGAATAGGACACATCTTTAACTTTAGAGTACCAACAATTTGAAAGGTTGACTTGATTAAAAAATGAGAATACGATTCATTAAATTACTATTTGTTCTTATATTAAAGCCATGTTACATTACCAATCCTTGTTGATAAATCCATAATGATTTAAAGAGTGTTTAAACAGTCAGCGCCTCTGACACACATGATTCACTCACCGCAAGAAATAAAAGGTTTACTTACCTTCACAAGTCGAGGGAATTACAGTCAGAATGAATAAGACCTGAAATGAATACATTCTTTATCACGTTACCGAGATGTACACTATATTAGTACAAAGTACAAAACTCCTCTTTACTCCTTCGGCATTCGTAGACTGCAGACCACAGTCCGACACATTTCCCACACAGAGAGGAACTGAAGCAAAACCTAAAAAAAACGGAATGTATTACCCAACATGACACACAGCAAGATAAGAGGAAGTGAAGTAACTTGTTGGCAGCCTGGATTCAATGATAACTTGTCTGTTCTTTCTCGGAGCAACATGAGAGACGCCGGCTCCCCACCAGGCTTCTCTCACCCAAAATAACCACTTTGCTCCGAATGCTTTAATGACTCTTCCTTGGGTCCACTTTTATTCTCCAGGGGTCTCCCAGCCAGAGAGAGGTGGAAGTACTGGGTTGACATGCCTTGAAGCAGCCGGTGCTGGTTTTCATCAAACGGTGAAGAGCATCTGTGAATCAGCTTGATGAACAATTTTTAGCCGAGAGCATTTCTCCATTGTTCGCGATTATTTGAATAGTGAGGGAGATCATATTTGCTGAACAAGGTCTGGTCTATTTCAGACAAATGTTTACTGACTATATATTATTCAGCTTCCATGACAGTGATGAAGCTTTTTACAAGTATTTTTCAGTGTCCTTTGCATAGGTTTTCCTTTTTAAAGTCCATATAGCAGTTGTTTTGTATCATATCGATTTATCCTTAACAAATGCAAACAGGAAGTTGCAGTAACATAACTTCCATCAACATGAGGGGGCTAACTCAGTTTCATATTTTAATTTGAAGAAATCGATGTACTCGTTAAGAACCAAAATATTTGATATTCCCCATAATCCATTTGTTGTTGTTTTTTTCTTGTTCGTTTTATTTGGGGTGATTTTTTTGCATATGCACCTGATGCCTTTGTAACTAATATGTAGATCTTAAAGCCATGTTGTTTTTACATCACAATTTGTTAAATAAAAAAAAAAAAACACGAGGAGGCGAAAAAATACAATTAATTTAACTGTAAAAATATCCTCCCTGGTTTATCAAATCCTCAAATCATTCACTGAAGCGCTATATTACACTAAGGGTGAGTACAGTTGGCGCCACCTTTACTACAGAGCAGCATCCAGACTCCAGGTCAACGACAATATTACCGACGAAGAAGAAAAGACATACCGGAAGTAGCTTAGTTGCTTGCCTTGTTGTTTGTAGCTAACTTTGGATACATTTATTTAAGGTCGCTTATTTGATTCGTTGAGCTGCTTGTTTTAGCCCATTAGTTTTAAGAAAGTTGTGTGTCTTTTGCCTGAAAGAGAAACTACTATAGTATTATATTTTGTAACGCTTAGCGTCTGCATTACTTCCGGGTTATGTTGTAACCCGAAAACACCGTACATAACACTCCTGTTTCTTTGCACGTGCATTGTAACGTCACTTTCATGCCGACTGCGGTGCTAATTGCCGTGGTAGTGGGCGGTGGGGTGCTGCTCCTCATGCGTCGGTTGTTTCCCCCGAAGAGAGCCGTGACACTGCTACGATATCCAGCAGACACGATGAGAGGAAAGACGGTCATCGTGACCGGGGCGAACAGCGGCATAGGGAAGGCCCTGGCTGGGGAGCTGCTCAAGCTCCAGGCCCGGGTCATCATGGCCTGCCGGGACCCGCACACCGCCGCGGAGGCAGCCCAAGACATCAAGAAACAATCGGGCCAGGAACAGGGGGAGGTGGTGATCAAACAGCTGGATCTTGCATCGCTGAGATCGGTCCGCAAGTTTTGTGAAGAAATTCGTGAGGTAATACATGACAGCAGAAATGAAATGCAAACAATACAATTTCCCAGCTGGATGGACGATTATGTGCATTCGAAACAATTCGTTGTCAACAATGTCAAATGATTCTGGTTCGTTCCTGCCACTATGTCCGGTACAAAAGTGCAAGGGAGCTGTCTGTGGTGCTGAACTGCAGAGGCGCCCCACAACTTTAGTTTAATCATCCAGCAAGAATTAAATTATGCTATAGAATATAGCTGGGTTATGAATTGCCCTAATTGGGATTAATAAAGTCTCATTAATCAAATCTAGAGGTGGAACTAACTACAAGGACCATAACAAGCAACATGTTAGTCATAGATCCTAAAATATGAGGATTTGCTGGCCTTCTTCCTCACATCTGATACTAAATTAAATGTATTGGTGTTTATGATTGTTGGTTGGAAAAAACAAGCATTTATAACCTTGTCTCAGAGTTATTGTGATCGGTCACATACGGTAAACTGTGCACTTGAACAGTATTATTTTTGGTCAGCTTTGACTTTAGAGGGGAGTTTAATATTTTGCTCACAATGAATGTCATCCAGAGGACAAAGGGACCAGGATTTATTACTACGTTACCAAAGACTTTGAAAAGATTAAGGGACCTATGACAAAGTAAATTCACAAGCAATTTTAGAAATTGAAAAGCGTCACTTATAACCACTTGTTAAGAATTTAAATTGGGCTAATTTGTTGATTTAATAGGAACAATTCTCCATTAATTTGTGAATATATTCACATACAAAGTATCATTGTTGTTAATTTGTTATTAAGATGTTGTGGACTCATATCTTTTCTTTGACCCGCCAGGAGGAATCAAAGATTGACGTGCTTATCAACAATGCCGGTATCTACCAGTGTCCCTACTCAAAGACAGAGGATGATTTTGAGATGCAGCTCGGCGTGAATCACCTTGGTCACTTCCTCCTCACTCACCTCCTGCTGGACGTCCTCAAGACGTCGTCTCCAAGCCGCATCGTTGTGGTTTCCTCTAAGCTTTACAAGTATGGCAACATCAACTTTGATGACCTAAATAGTGAAAGTAACTACAATAAGGCCTTCTGCTACAGTCAGAGCAAGTTGGCCAATCTGTTGTTTACGCTTGAACTGGCCAACCAACTGGAGGGCACAGGGGTCACAGTCAATGCTCTAACTCCCGGTATCGTGAGGACCAGACTAGGCAGGCATGTTCAAATCCCTCTCCTGGCAAAGCCGTTGTTCTACCTCGCCTCACTGGTCTTTTTCAAGAGTCCACTGGAGGGGGCCCAGACTCCTCTCTATCTGGCTTGCTCCCAAGAGGTGGAGGGAGTGTCGGGGAAGTGTTTTGCTAACTGCGAGGAGGAGGAGCTGATGGCTGAAGCTACAGATGAACAAGCAGCCAAGAAACTGTGGGCCATAAGCAGGAGGATGGTTGGACTTGCTAACTGAGCTGAGTCCTGAGCTGTGGACGGTATTTGGGGGACTTATGTGTTCTTGGAAAACGTACTTAAACTCTAGCCCCACAGACCGTGTTCTGCAAGAGATGGCTTGCAAACAGACCATGGGGAGATCATGATTCAATGAATATATGAAATTACACTTATTGTGCCAATATAGAGTTCAAATTAGTTTATTGTGAGCAGAATGCAGAGTGAACATTGCAGTGAGTTGATTGGAAGAGTGTGTAAAGCTTCATATTAAAAATGTGCTGTAAGCATCCACTCAAACTGGTAGCCTTTGATTGCTTCAGCTTCCTGGAAAGACATTCAAGATGGTGGCGTAAAACACGGCCCATTTCCTTGTCGAATACATTTGCAAACTATCAGCGGAGAACTTTCAGAAACATGCATGAGTGCAACCGTGAAAATGATTGCGTAATCCTGCTAGTAGCCTCGTTGGTCTTTAATACAAAACTTCGAAAGTGCTGTGCACAGTCTTTCTTTCAGCCAGTCACCTGACCAAGACCCGCACACAAATCAGTGTCAAGGGCAGAGAAGTCATCTCGTCGTATTGTTCATGAAAGCCGGGCTGAGTTGGCACCTTTTCCGCTGCTGTGAGGTGACATTAAGGCCTGAACATCCTCAGAGCAACTTCTGTCTGCCGAAGCCATTGTGTTTGCTAAATGTGTGCATGCTTTAACATCTATTTCTGCAGTGTAAGATAAGAGAGGGAGGGGCTGTTAGTCGACCTAGAGATCAAGATCGAAAGATTACTGCTCATAATATAATAATGTATTACATCATTACAACAGGAGCCTCGGGTGAGTCAGCAGGTCTCCGACATAGCTTCAACTTTACGATCACAAAAAGGTATATGCAGGGATATTTTGTGCTGCCTGATATTGTAAGTCATTCTTTATTTTGTTCAGCATGTGTTTATTTATTACCAGCATGCCACTATTAACTTACAGCAGCAGCCTGTATGGTGCTGAATGCCGCTGATGAATATCTCCCACCAGAAAAATTCACAAAATAAGATACATTTCCTCGTGTATGAGACTACTTCAAACACAAATAAGTTCTTCTGTTTAGAGTCTGCTGATCTTGGAAAAAGATTCTTCCCTACTAACCTATTTCTCATTCAGAAAAGTGATGGCAGGTCTTCCTAGTGACTCAGCAGACGCACACCAGATGGCTGCAGAACAATGAAAAGTCCCTTTATACTAACATAGGGAGCAGGTTGTCTTTCCTAGAGCCGGCCATGTTGCATTTAATACAGTAGCTGAGAACTGCCCAGACAGCATGTTCACGTTTCAGTTGGCATCTGCTTGTTTCACAGTTCTTCTGTCAGACTTCTTCCGATTTTTAATAGTAACCTGGTTTTCCTTTTTTCATACACCTACATTGTTGCTGAATGTATTTGAGGAGCAATCTAACTGTCCGGCCATCCTGGTTACCACAACAACAGATATTCTCACACAAATGAAGAGGCCTTATGGGATACAGATGTGTTACACACAGGAATGGCACTGGGTCCAGACAACAGACTGATTGAGATGAGATTTCCTACCTGAACTCCATTCAGAAAACAAGCATTTTAGAAGTTGCTTGCTTGTCATCTTGCAGAAAGACCTGACAACGCATGAATTTACACTGACTGCAAATTGTCATCATGATATAGTTATTTCGGCATTATTTTAATCTGTTTATTGCAAAATCTAAATCAGAAGCAGCGTTTATCCAGATGCAGTTTTCGATGAAGGTGGATGAGCTGTGTGCACCTCAGAGTGATGTTATGGACCCAGACATGACGACCTTTTGTTTTTCCAACATATCTAGGATTTCCACAAATATGACAGAAGCAATTTGGTTGTTTTTCAAAGGTTGATGAAGGAAAAAGACAAAGTGTATCTACATGGAGATAACCCCTGCTGCTCTCCATCGTTCTGAACAGAAAAGGTATATAAGGATTGATGAATCCCGGCAACCATGTGTGACTTGATACCCGTTCTTTCCTCATGATATCATTCAATCATCCATATTCCATCTGTCCCACCGTCCATCCATCCATACGTCTGTCCGTCCAGAAGCCTATGTAGACGTAGATGTAACTAGATCCTACACACAGCTCCTATAAAAACAAAACAACTCACAACCTGCTGTATTTGAAAGTAGAAAATTACAGCACTTCTCTTTAATGGAGCCACATTTCAAATCCCCACACCGCTAAAGTAAAAGTAAACTAGGAGATTATATTTATAATTTGTGCTTTATTAGGAGAACAAAACAACCAAAATATATAAACATGCATTGTGTTCAAAGGAGCAGGGTTAGAGTCTGTTGATGGGTTGTGGGCGTCCAAATCTGAGGTAGACCGGGGGCAGGAAAAGCTCTCCGTGGGATAGTGAAGAGCGAAAAATAAAAATGATACCGACTGCTAATACAAAAGGTCACATGTCAAAATGTTCCATTAATAACAATATAACACACCCATCACTACTGTCAATCAACAGAAAAACAAAATGTATGCTTCTCATTGTCTCATCTAAGGGATTTGTTGTTTGTCATTCCTTTTAAAGCTTCACAAGGTCTCAGCAGATGTAACTACTGCACCGACACGGCTGCGTGTGCAGTTTATAGCGGCGACACGCTTCAATACAGTTGTTGAATGAAGGATCGGCGGATTTTCATTTATATACAAGTTCCGGATTCATCAAGAACGTTTGAATGTTTTGGATGTATTTCTTGTTAACAGCTAAATACAAAATATATCAGTCAAATTTCAATTATAAGTATATATTTATACATTTGTACTGTTGATTACATACACATTCTTACAAATTTTGAGGGGCCTCTTGAGCTCCCCTCCTCCACCTCCTCTTCCTCCTGCACTGTGTAACTCTTTTACACGACGTACCTTCCCTGGACACTTGTGGCATTAACCTCGGCCACCTGCTGCCCTACCGTCAAAGCGTTTGAATAATCAGTCACATGTTAATGATACATTGAATTCTCTGGCTCGTGGCTTCCATTCAACACCGTGAGTCATTTGAATGTGTAGCCGGACATATCAGGGCCTTGCACCTAGCGTCGAAGAATATACCTGATTGGCAAATCCTTTAGTTCAGCAGTGTTCCATATAGCTGCGCCTTGGTCAGACTGTCTTTCCTGGAAAGTCCCAGGGAGCCAAATTTTTGGTGGTACGGAGGAGGAGGGGGCGGAACCGGGGATGGGGACTGGCTCGCCTGTGCAGGCAGGCTGTGCATCTCCACCTGATAGTGCTGAAGGTCTGCGGCCATCTCCAGGGACCTTTGATTGAGAGACTCGGTGGAGCTGTTGGGGCTAGGATCTACATAATCCGTGCTTTGGCCTCCAGCTGCCACGTTGCCCTCCCTGTCTTTGGAGCTCCCTGATTGGTAGAGGCTGTGCTCCGACTCCTGGCTGTCCTCGGCTCGGTACAGGTGAGCCTGGCTGTGTGCCTGTCTCAGCCCCTGGCTGGATTCAGGACTCGGGCTGGCGGCTGCCCACACAGGGTCCATGACACCTACCTCTTGATGGTAAAAGTCTGCCCCTTCCTGGAAGCTGCTGTAGAGCGGTCCAAGTCGGATCTTCGCAGGCCGGACGGAGAAGTGCTGCTCTGAGAAGCTGTAAGGTGAAGCCCGGCCTGGACTGTGGTAGGTGTGAGCACTTAATTCCTCCACACTAAGTTGTCTCCATCTACCGATCAGCTCCTCCTCCTCGGGGGCCAGGGTGCTGCCTCGACGACTGTCTCCGTAGGCAACACTCGGGGAGGAGGATGGAGGGAGCGGCTCATAGGGCTCACTGAAACAGGAGGACATTGTGCGGCTGTAGACAGGAGAGCTGCCGTTCTGGTGATGGCTCAGCTCTGTTTGCTGGAAGGGATGAGCGTTGGCAAAGCCTCTTGGACTATCTCTCTCCCAGGATGAGTCACTCTTTCTCTCGTAGTCTCCCGCATCTCTCCAGTCCATGTAGAGGGAATGATGGCGCGGGGAGGAGGCTGCACTACTTGGCGGGCCGTTGCCTTTGTCCTCAGATCCCGCTGCACTGAAGCTCGAGTAAGAGCTGGAGCCTGTTACCAAGGTGGCAGGGAACTTAGCAAAGTGCTCCTGGGAGAAGCCAGGCCTCAACCCCACAGAGCCCTCCTCTTGGTTACTATCAGTAGAATTCTGTGGCCCGTATAACAACTTCCTCTGACCGTGGAGGTCCATGCTGGGCCTCCGCTCACGATGACGGTCGTCCGGGCAGTAAAGAGCCGTGTCACTGCTGTACAGGTCTGATTTATAGGCTGCGCGGAGCCCCAGGCGCTCACCAAGGCCCAAACTCTCTAAGATGAAAGCGTGATCCTGGATTTGGGGGCTGTGGGATCGGGAGGCCTGGCTGCTGCTGCAGGCATCATCCGTCTTCTCCAGCACTTTGGCAATTAGAGAAGCCGGGACGGAGTCGGTGTAGGTGTGACAGTGAGGAGACTCCTCCAAGTGCATGGTCATCCGCTCCTGAAAATCAGCAGGCAGCTGGAGGAGTCAGAGAAAAGATTCATGGAATAAAAGTTCCGCCGTGCATTCAGGAGTCACTGTGCATGATTTTATCTCAGAGTTGTTGTCATTTAAAGGTTCTGCAACGCTCTTGGGATATTTTAAGTACCTTATTCTACGACTTTAAACACTAGAATACTGTACACTCCACTGCACCACCAAAGACTCCCCTGACTATCTTTGTACCTCTACCTTTATTATAACAAGGTACACCAGGCGGTTTGCATCAACATGGGACTCTAATCAATGCATATTTGTAGATATGTATATTTAGTTCATTAAACAGTACACTTTCCTAATTGAATGAAATAGTTTGTGGCTTGTAACCATTTAGTTTTGCATCCTCTGCACTGCAGTATTTGTGTCACATAGTGCAGTATAAGACTCCTCTGTGCATCCACCTGACTTGACTGGAATAATTTGGGTTTTGTGGCTATTATATAAAAAAAAAATCATCGTGTGATTTTCAGTGACAAGAGCCTAAAAACAAAAGACAAAAAGGAAAGTGAGGTGAGTTGTCTTCCTTGGAAGAAAAAGACAACAATGTTCTATTCTGAGCGTTTCGCTGTTTAAAAAAAAAAAAAAAAGAAGAAAAAAAAGCCCACCATTTACTATCTGTGCTTCTCCATGGCAACAAGCATTAAACCAAATGCTGCATATCATCAACGGGAATCTAGTCAGTTGTTCCTAATCGGCAATGAGAGGCAAGCTAATTATAACTCTGTAGATGAGATAATCACCGCCGAGAACATGAGAGGACATTTGATCAGAGTAATGTTACAACTTTGGCCGAACTAAAAAACATCCATGAGCTGCCCATTTTTCGACGAGAACGCAGCCGGCTTTCATGTGGCATTCGGAAGAGCGAGTTCATCCTATCGTACCTTCTCTGTGGTTGTTGTGCAGTAAAAAACAAACAACTCAGGCACTTGGGTAGGCGATGAAGAGCCGCTGCGTTTCTCAAAAAAAATGCTGCAGCATCAATCATCAATAAGCTTTCGATTAGTTTCCACCCACATGAAGGTGGACATACAGTGAGAGCATGTATAGCCTCTGACCCCTATTATGTTTGGCAGGAAGCCCACTGAACAGTTTTTCTCACCATAACAGACCCTGTACTTTGTGCAGCGGGAGTGTGTGTGTGTTTGTGTGAACACTGTTTGTGGAGGGGGGATAGTTTACCACCCTTACGTAACCAAATGCAGTTTGCATTGATATTTCCATTCAGCCGTATAGGCAAAATGTGCCGCTCTTTAACCTCCTGGACGCTTGCCAGCTTTCAAATCTGCTCTTGTCACATGGCACAAGGCCCAAGGCTGATGCAGCGGAGAGCGGCGCAAAGCTGGACTGCTGTTAAAAACTCCCGTCAATATAACGTTCACCAGGAAAACGCACGACTGGCAACAGAATTTCAGGAGGAAGAAGATTGTCTGCAAAACTTTTAATTTGCTTTACATGTAGTAACTCCACAAATGTGTGACACTGCACCTTTATATAGAAGATATTCAATAATAAAAAAAAGTCTTAAAATTTTATGCTACCTTTATTATGAAAAGGTTGGAGTGACCGCTGAATTTGCCTGATGGGGATTTTTGCAACACTTATGATGATGTAATAATGTCTCTTTTTCTACACTTAAAGATGGGAAATGTCCCTCTCAGCATACTGCATGTCTTGACCTTATCTCGTGTCAGTGTGTGTATTCAGCTCTATAATATTAACCAACTACTTTTACAACATTGCTGTGTTTTTAGTTGCTCTCAATTTAAGGTCCCTGCAGTGACCTGCTGTAGTTTTCACTCCACAAGTTCTTGTTTTTTTTTTTATCTCCTCAGCCTCACGATGGTCTTTTGCTCGTCTTGTGTCATGAGCAGAAGAACACACACACACACAGGTGGAGGTGCACTAGATTCCATATGAAATATGTCGGGCTCACCTCGGAGAGCTGGGCCCTGTACAGAGACTTGTTGCACTGGAGAAGCTGAGCAGCCAGGTTACAGTCTCTCCTGTACAGATCCTGGAGCACGATGTCACAACAGGAGATATAATAACAGATACAAGTTTACTTCTTGAGTTGGTCAATAATCTTCAGCTCCACTGTGTCACTTTATTTCTAACCCTTCCTTAATTGCGTGCTTTGCTTTGGAACTAAAAGTTTCACCTTTTTGTTGCATTTGTGAATTATGAAGCAGAATAAGAGCAAGAATATGGCTGCATATTGCTGCCATAAAAGTCTATTAATGACACTTTTGTATAAGAGATATTGATATTGATAAGAGAAACGGTGTGTAAACAATATATTTTTTTGATTCTCTGGGAATAAAAATGAAATGTGGAGTGATTACAGCAGTCCGCCTCTCTTACGTTGTCCTCCTGGAGCTTCTCGATGGTGAGCTTGGCCTCCATCAGGTGGTTGTTCAGAGCGATGATCTCTCTGCTCAGAGCTCGCTTCTCATCGTCATGGTGCTGCGACTGATGACAACAAGAGAGGAGTTATGGAAATCAAGCGGTGGTGAATAAAGCTCGTCTGAGCAACGGTTGTCAGATTAAGCGTCACAATTTTATATTAATTCATTATTTTTCCAGAAAATTGTCAGCACATTTGCTGCGCCTCCTCGATGTTTTGGTTTATCCTCCAATTGAAACAGGAAACACATTTAAATAACAAAGAAACGTACATGATGCCTTGAAACTCTTATTGGACACGAAGGTGCAGCTTGCATGGAGTTCACATACTGATCTTGATCAAGTTGTCGCTAGTTAGGACATCCTACGTGTGTTGCTGTGTTTATCTGCCATGTAATTACAACCTAGTTGCGAGAGGCTGAGGGGTCGGACGGGTCTGTGGCACCTCTGGAGTAAACACACTTGACGTTGACATAGAGACGAACTCAGCACCTCTCTCACCCTGACGAATCCAAAACAGCTGATGGGAACAGAAAATTATCTGTTGACCTTTATTTTGAAAAAATTGAATATTTCCCTATTCACTCCAAGCTTGATAACCTTCAGTCCTTATTGTCTGCACCGGGCATCTCGCTCCTGTTGCAACTCCGACGACGACATGATGATTGTTATCCTCTGCCGTGACAAACCATCCCGTGGACATTCTCAGCTGTCTGATGGTCATACAGTGTTCTCGGGCAGGCGAGTTAATTGTATCTTTTCCACCAGCAAAAGCGCCGTCTGACAAATGAAGTGAGGTGCGGTGCACTGAGGAACAATAGGTTTGCTATCACTCCGCTATTGGAGGGAGGACAGCCAATTGTAATAAGCCATAATTAATGTCAGTGGTACCAACAGCAGCACATTCATATTCAAATTGGCTCTCGAAGCTTTCTGTATCATCTCTAAACCCCATGACTTGCTTACGTTCTCCTATTCCTTCTATTTTACAGGTACTCAACTGGAAACACGAGGACTTCCTGCGACACACACACACACACACACACACACCCTCAAACCCACGTCTCAGCCTGACACTTACATTTCTGTGAATCTTCTCCTCCAGATCTTGGTTGATCCTCTGCAGTGCTGAGTAGCCGCTTTGTATTCTAAACAACACAATAGACGACAGAGCTCACTTTGCAGATTACAGTTGGTGCATGCACACACATGCATCTCGGGGTCCGCTCCAAACTGTGGGGATGAACATTGGCACTTTTTTTTTTGCGGTACAGTCAGAGCTGAATCGCTTTACACGGTTTCAGTTTACGGCACTAGTGAGAGTCGTTCGTGGCATATTGTACAGGGCAACAGTTCCAGATAATGTGTGTCATTCACTCCCGATGCAGCCAGGAGGAAACAGTGAATCAGGGGAAGTGAATGAGAGGGACAGTTAATTAAAGAAAACATATAGTCCTCATGTGAAAAACTGCATTTCTTTATCTGTTAAGTGCTTTTGCGACTGATCATTTAATTTGAGCTACTAGATTGGAAGAATCCAGGGCTGGACTGAAAACTTGTGTCTGTTTTCTGTCTGTTCACTGTGGCAGTTTGCATCATATAAATGGATGGAGAAGTTCTTTTAAAGTTGTGTGTGTGTGTGTCAACCCAAACTTTTTAATTTGGACCCTTAAAAGATCTTTATTGTTTGAGCGTGGAAGTTGCTTTATCCCGGAAATAGGGCATGTGGGAAAAGTCGTCCGATCCCTACGGCCCCCTTACCAGCCTTTTGGAAGCTTTCAACCACATTCATGATTCCACTTGAGCCAAATCCGCTTGCTTGACGAGGACAGTGAAGAGTGACTTTGAGTAAAGATCATTTTGTGAAACCTTCAAGTGTTTCGAGTGTTCTCCAGCGTGTCGGCCTACCTGCGCAGTTTGTCAGTGAACTTGTCGAGCTCCTCCTGCGCCCGGCGCAGCTCGGTCTCCAGGTACTGCCGCGTGGAGTCGAACTCGCTCTGCAGCAGCTCCAGCTTGTGCGTCGTGTAGGAAAGCCTCTTCCGCAAGTCCTCCTTCTGCTCCAGCAATGAGCTGCACACATACATCACAATTATTGTGTACATGACACACGCCGGAAGGGTAGAGCTTGTAACTGTGGCTTATCTAAATAGACTTCTAACTGTCTACATATCTTTTTAATGTACCCCTGAATGGCCATGCAGCGATGATGAGAACATCATGAGAGGGTGATAAAAGAAAAGTTAAAAAAGTGCTTTGCATGAAGAAAACGCGGCACCAAAACACAAATTGCTAATTAAGAATCCGGATAGGGGCAAGCAGGGATATGGAGCTTTTTAAGTCATTAGATCTTTGAACATCAGATCTTTTTTCAGTATTAAAGCTCCGGCGCACATCACACAAACCCAATCATCAGTGAGATTGGTCCCTCTGAAAGAAAAGGAGGGTGTAATATGTGATGAAATATGAGCCTGTAAACTCTAATACATCATATGAATAGACTTTGAAGGCTCCGAATTACCAAACAGTGATACCCCCCACATGTAATTCAGTAAGACAGCACAATGATGACTATTTTTAGAGTATGTGCATTACCTCAATCTAATAAAAGGGCAAGTGGGAAAAGAGGAAATGTCTGTTGCCGTGATGGATCTGAGTGTGCACGGCTGGGCTTAATGGACCCTGTATTGACGGACAGATGGAGGAAGGAGGGTAATGACTCTATCTGCAGCCGGATAACGGATGGCAGAGAGTGGATGGAGATGTGGTCACGTTGCTCTTTTCACTTCCTCCCCGTCTCATTTTCTCTCTTTTAACGAGATCATAGATGCAAAGGGCAGAGAGACGAGTTCCTTTCGATGCTTTCGGGTCACTAAGTGGAGGTATCGTCCAGCTTCCAACTCATTAATATGCACGACAATATACTCGGCAACCACTAGGATGAATGGTTGCCGTTTCTCTTCATCTAAATTATATCTTATGAACCGGTCACAGAAGAAAGGCTTTGCCAATTCAAAGCCATGACAAATACACAAGTTACCTGACGCTGCCGTAGAGGACGGATGCAGCAAATACATGCAGCAGGTATAGATAGATGTTCGGAGGCAGGGCAGCTCTAGAGGCAGAAAGCCTACTGGTTGGTTTTAATTGCAGTGAGTGGAGTCGTGGGATTTAGGCAACAAGTTCTACTTTCTATTTGTTGATCTCCTCACTTTAAAGGGACAGTTTGTAAGTGCCTGAATAAGTCAGCGCCCGTCCGTTTTCTATCAAACTCCCACTTTTTGTTCAAGAGGTGATAGTGAGTCACCACAGCATGAATGAGAAGCTGCACTAAGCAGCCGCCTTAAGGGAGACACTCAGTTCGGTTAATTACATCAATGGTTAACAATTTTCTCTCTCTTCCCTAAAGCTTGTGACTAATGGAGCAATTTTCTGCTAATGACATGACATTTATTGAGGGGGGAGCTTAGGTGGAGGCAAAATAAGTCCCTGAACATGTTAGCTAGTGCCAGCTAGCAAGTTTTTGTAATTTTGTTGGCTGAAGAAAAAAAAGTCTTTGTGAATATGTACATTCACTTCACTATGTGGGACAGAATATACTTTATATAATGAACCAATGGGACATGATTGGCCGACCCGTACATGCTCAGTGAGTGGAGAGATGATCTGACAGGATCACCTGAGGTTGAACGGCCAATTACTCCAACCTGATGGAGAATTACAAATCGTACCTTTAAAGAGGTAGCAAACATACAATGTTGTATCGTTCCCAAAAATATAAAACAATTGTCTTGGTCTCAAATGCTAACCAAGTCAAAAATAATCACAGCTTTGTCACAGCGTAAACCATGTTAATTCTTCAACTGTAATTTCAGACGATGTCAGAGCTTTCTGCCTCAAGCACAGCTGTGTACGAAATAATGTTTATAACAATATAATTGTATTGCTTTCTTCTACAAATTAAAGTTTCAATTGATAATTTGTCAGTGAATTCTTCTGGCAGATAGTTGATGCATGGACGACCATGTCAGTGAGTTAAACGTACCTGCCTACAGTGATTCAAGGAACGTCTCAATGGACCGAATGGCATTTTATTGCATTAACCAGCAGCTCCCACCTGCTCACCCCCTGCTTCTCTTTGATTGGAAAGCATTAGCAAGGGAATACAGGTGCCGTTTCATAGAGGATGAGTTTACGTGAGCTCCAGGGATGAAAAAAATCCCCCATTAGTGACCTCCGCCGTGAACAGGAGCTGAGTCAGACCTAATGAGTGCTTTCATTCTGGTGAGAGGAGATGACGAGGCTACATGACTCCTGGGCCCGGAGAGGCAGGATGAGGCTGCGTTAGTACGACTGGATGGCGAGAGGAGACACCTCGTGGGTGGATGAGCTGACAAACAGATAAATATGAGTACGCATGGAATGATGGCGTCTATGAGACTCACTCTTACCTCTTTTTCGGATGTTTGCCGCCATTTCGGGGCACTTTTAAGGCGGTTTTGCCAATGTATATCTTTTTCATGGTTTGTCTGTGTTCCTTCCCTCTCATGTGTTTATGGGGGTTGACCACAAGGAGCCAGCATGTGTGTTAGTTTCCCAAAGGACACCAGCTAAGTCTGGGCTGCGGGGTTACTGAACGCTCTACCTGTGTTGGCCCTGCCAAACAAAGCAAAGACATGTCAACTATTAGTAAGTTTCCAACTTGGCATTTTTTTAAGATTGCTGGACTGATGCTGCCAATATTTTTAGCTGACGGTCATTTTAGTGGCAAAATGACCCCACAGTTCCTTGGCAGGAAAAGAAAACTACACACAGCATTAAGTTCTCCATTAAATTCAGAGTAAAGGTCTTTGCACCACAAGTCAGTTTTTATCGTCCGAAATATCAGCACGTTTAGGAATAAAAATACAACCACGTTGTGAGAATCACATTTACACACCTTTCGTCCATCGATAAAGTTTTCGGATCAGGCTCGTGTTTATTTTGCATCCGTGAAAAGCATTTAAAGTGTTTTTTTTGACCACTCGTCGCCTCCGTACGTGCAAAGGTCAGAATCGGAAATGGCGTCTGATGAAGTGGTTGACTGTCAGCGCAAAGATCTTTATGACAAACAAAGTAAAGAACACAGAGATTTCAATTAGAACAGCTTGGAATCGGGTGGTAGGTAATGATCTCAAAACAGACTCTACGCTCGCAGAAGTTAAACGATAGCTAATATCATCAATGGACGTAGTGGACAGAGCTAGTCTGTAACAGAGTGACACTCCGTGATGTCTCTTACTGTGAAATTTTGCAACAAATAGTATAATAACCTTCATCGGGCTCAGTGTGGAAGGCTTCTGTTCGGAACTATTTCTATTGGATTTGTGTGCAAAGACTGTAACATAACTGTAAAATAAAAAAATAACCACATAAAATAACTGTGGTTATTTTTTAAGGTTAGCATTTCCTAAAAGGTCAAAATCTACTCCACAAACAGTTCTTAATGTGGCATTTGGGCACATGTCAGCGCCATATGTCACACTGTGTTGCTTCCTGCACTGGTCCAGTAGGAGCGATAGTACAACTATGGAGGATGTCTGTGGTAAATGTCAACCTTGGTCTCCGTTTTTTCAGACTTAAAGAGCAAGGGCAGTTTCAGTTTTGCAGCAATGTCCCACAATCACTCGAGTAGCGCCAAACACTCTTTGTACGTCCTTTCTTAAGCACAGACGTTTCCTCGGTATGTATGAGGGTAAATGTGAAGAGGCCGCTACTTCTGCAGCTACTTCTTCTAAATATTTCTCCCATCTCTCCGAATTCCTCTGATTCTCCACGGCGCCTGCAGCACAGGTGCAGCCGTGAGCCCGCGGACAAATGGTGCGAGATATTGGATGAGACCGCCTGTCAAGGTTTGATCAAAGCTCCTGTGATCAGCGTGCTGGACTGTCCACTCGGAGGAGATAAACAGGGGACGGACGCCGTATGTGCCCGCGGTGCGATATAGCAAGACGGCGGCGACGAGGTTAGTGTCACTGTTGTACTGATACTGTACACACAGACGCACACATGCACACATGTCCGTAAGAGACGTGACATAGAGAAACATGTTGATTCACTGACACACAGTTGTTGGGAGGTGATTTATGCTGCAGGCTGATGAGGCAGGGAGACATGCTCTCCTCCAGATGGTGACAGCTCAGCCCCGCCACCGGAGCCTTCACTCCAGCTGCTCCCCTCTGAGTCATAGCACACCAGCTCTGGATATGTGTGGAAGATTTGGTGGATATGTGCATATTTTTTTTGTTTTTATCAGCCTGCCAGTGTTGAAAATTGGCATGTTTGTTTATGTGCATGAAACTTTACGCTCCATAGGTGCACACCTGCCTGCCTCTGTGTTTGGATGCTGTTGCATCAGCTCAGGTCCATCAATCACCCACTAATGAAATAAGCATTAATATAGAAGAGAAAAAGGACGGCTGTTAATGTCACATCTCAAGCCACGTCAGGTGTCCGCGGACGAACCGCCAGCATCCAACAACACTCAAACACTCAGTCATCCACTGCCTTTAGCCGATCCACACACTGCAGCAAACCATAGACGGGGCTCGTTCAGATGGCGCTGGCTGCCACCCACTCATGCCACGCTGACATTTGAGAAGAACTCAGAGCAATGAAAGGAAGAGGAAGGGAGGGTGGGTTAGAGGAGGTGGAGGACATTAAAGTTGGGGAATGGCAATGAAGGAAAAGCAGAATTTCCGGAGGGGGAAAGCTTGCCAGAGTAGTTTTCCTTCCTCAATTAAGTCAGTTGAAAGGGGGAAGTCATCGCCAATTGAAAGAGGAAAAAAAAAAGTCCATTGGTATATCATTATGATCATTCGCTTTTTCTTCCCCTCCTCTCCTTTACCCTGCACCCCTTTTCTCCCCTATCTCCCCTATCATCACATCTACATTGGATTTTCACAGAAGCTATGTGGGGCCATCGTAACACATTGAGCTGCGTCATTTCATCAAGCAATGCCGTGCTAACATGACTTGACTTGCTCAGAAGGACTTCTATACACCTCATGACACCCATTTCCATTCAGGATGTACTTCGCCTTTCAAAATAAAATAAGTCAGGCTTCAAAAATAAGGATGTTTTACGACGTGTTTACAACATTGTTGAGGTATTGGTAGATTCAGGGTGAGGACAGCTGGTTTATTAGTTCATATAGGATACATGATTTGGTTGTCATAGACAGAATATTTATCTGGTGTTGGACTGGATGTGAAACCTGTTCTTGAAAACAGGAAAAAAACATCAATCTCAGGCTGTTGTTTTTTTTGGTTGAAAACGTGTGACTCAAAACCAGCCTGCTTTAGCGAATGTGACACCCAAGGTGTGACTCAAACAGCAGCGTCCTGCTCCAGACTCCAGCGTTCGCTTGATCAATCTACCTTCCAACCTGGCACTCAATTTCTCGCTGTATACTGACGTCATCCCACCTGCAGCCCTGCGCAACAAAAAAAGGGACACTCGGGGGGGTTTACAGCGTCATAGTTTGACGTACGGGGCCACTGACCAAACATCCGTATTTGATGAGCTGGAAGTGTTGTGGAGATGGATTGGCTCTTAAGATAAGCTCTCATCACAGGCCCAGACCGCAGCATTACAGCGGGGGAACATGAGTGGCTGACTCATCCAGCAGCAGCACAGCCGCTGCATAAAGGAGGCGAAGGAGTTCTTTCTGCCTTGTATGTCTTCAAATTAACAAAGTAGCTAACCTGCAGTCAGTCCAAAATATGAACCGTATGACTCAACCACCTGAGTGAAGGAAATCTCCTCTACAATTATGGTGTTATTCTGTGAGAGTGCGGGGCTTTCTCTGTCTGTCTCTGCTGCTCCTGCCCTGCATTGATTAACTCGGGACCGGGCTCCTAAGCAGTTACACACCAACCACCAACATCATTACCAACAGCAGGGGGATAATGTCCTGTTGAATGGATTTCATGAGCCACTGATGGAAGTCGACACAGGTGTAATCACAACACCCATCCTGAGAGGATTTTGGGATGAGCAGAAGAGGTGACGGAGGAAAACTGAGCCTCCAGCACAAACATATACGCAGCTTCATCCTGCTGGAATCTAAACAGGCAACATAGCAACAGGTTTTAAATAGATATAAAGACTTGAATTGAAGAACATTAAAGGGGGTTGCTACAGGTGCTGCTGAGAAGCACACATGCACAGGTTTTAAAATGATGAAGCTTATTTGATCTCTTAGCCAAGAGCCAGATGAGAACATCAATACCACTCTCATGTTCATACGAGGAATATGAAGCAACAGGCTGCAGCCCATTAATGTACTTAGCTTTGCAGAAGTTCATGTGCCAGGCTAGTCACAAAAATCAAGCTCTGTGTTTTGTGTGTTGGGCAGAGCTACGGAAACAGTTCAGCCTTCCATTCGTTTTCTGAACAGGTTGGATTTTCCGTCCAAATCCCGTCAAGTGTTTTCTGCCTGCTTGGACATGCAGATGCCGTCATCCAAAAATAGCATCTTAAAAAAAATTGGATTCACTTCGTCTCAGCACCGAGCACTTTGCAGACAAAATAAAGAATACAAATAGATAAATCGTGGCAGGTGGTTTGCAGAACAGCTTGGAACCGGGGACGATGAACAAAAAGATTCGATTGTACTCTCGGCAATTACACGATAGCTGGAAGTAGCACCGGAGCACGTAGTTGATGGCGCTTCATCAAAAGAAAGTGATATATTTTGTCTCGTATCAGAAGTTTTTTGCAACAGATAGAATAAGAAACAAGGCTCCTATGAAGACCATTTATTAGCATGAAGTCTGAGCCAGGTCAACTGCTTCCTCATCGCCTAATGTAGCCCTGCTTTAACACCACATCACTATCACTGAAGTGAACGAGGTGGATGCTTCATGACTAGATACAAAATGAAAACAAATAAATACAAATGGACTGGTTATGCTCCCTATAGCAAACACAAAACTGAAAAACTAAAATTTCTCCGAAAGCCTCTTTGACGAAAATATATTGAAATAAATACAAGTTTGTAGAGGGTTGAAGCAAGAGCAGCCCGGAGTTATAAAAGCACTGACACGCTCACATATACCAACACACAAAGATACATAGAGCACATTAAACACACGTTCACATGCTGTTCCTGCAAAACACGGCATCAACCTCCAAACAAGATGTAACAGTGCCAGTGTATCCCACTGAGGTCTGGCCTCACCGAGCTCACGAGTCTTCTCCTGACCCAGAATCCACACGCTTCCTCTCAAACTTCAAACCTGAAACGCTGGAGCCTATCGCTGAATTTCAAACTCACTGTGTGTGTTCCAGAACTCTGAATTACTTTTGCATTTGTCCATAAACTTGGCATTTTGTCGTGTTTTTGTGTTGCACAAAATAAACCCATCATTTGCCATTTCTTCCGCCACAGTGAAAAGGAGATGGGACAGAGATGCAGAAGCAGCTCATTAAAAATAGAACAGACTGACACACACAAACGTACATGCACACCACCCACCATCAAAACATATTGTTTACGAGTAGGGTTCGAACGGACAGGTAGTGATTAGACACAACAAAGGAACCACCTCTGCAAATCTGCTGGCCGTCAGTGAACCGGCCCTCCTTTCCATGGATGTGAGAGTTTGCGTTATGTTCTTACACACATATAGCAGATGTACTTACTGGTCCATTTATGAATCTCGAGAGGCGGCCAAAAGAGTTTCAACTCAGGGAAGCGTGAATGGTGCTTTTAAAAAAAAGCCTATATTGGGACAAAACAAAAATAAAAAGCTGTATATAGCTATATTTAGCTTTCAAGCACAGTTGCAATGAAGTGGCAGACACAGGTGCAGCTGGATATTTTAAACCCATAAAAATGAACCTCATTAAACATTCATTTTTATAGTCTTGTATTATATATCATTTATGGGCTCATAGAATCATCTTGTATGAGAACCCGTCCCTAAACAAGTACTCACTCTATGATGGTGAAGCTCTCTGATTTTAGCGTTGCGACAGCACTGGTGCATAATAATCTGCTGATATCTGAGCGGCGGGGGTGCTGCTGCACTATTCAAAAGGAAGGGAAAGGCTATTTGAAGCGGATCAGACTGTATCATGAGGCCGGGACAGAAGAAAGGAACAGTGTTTTCAAATGAGGTGAAAGTTTGGTTCTACTGTTGTGGCATCCCCTCGCCATGCTGCCGCGGGGCCTCGACAAGTTACTCATAGCTGGTGTTGCAGCCCAAAGTGAGTCAACTGTTGATATGAATCATACATCCGCGAGCATAAACAGATTTGGCAGCAGCACTGCCTCCTAAAACCATTATGAATCGATATCATGGATGAGGTCTGGTTCGGTTCAGGTTTAAAATACTTTTGGGTGTAGGAGAGATTATTGACCCAATCAGCCCGAGTTACATAGTGCAAGAACAGGCGGACGAGTGAGAAGGAAAGAGCCACCGGTCTCCCTACGTCAGTCAGAGGATCAATAAATGATTTTGAAGCTGTTATTTAAAAGTAAAATAGTTAATTAAGACACTTTGGATGAATGTCATAGCCCTGTGCTGTTTACCATTATTGTAGATGCAAAAAATAAACATCCAGGTATATATGAAATACTGATATGATACTAATTTAAGTAGATAAGTCATGGAGCTACATGTCAGGAATGAACATACTGTAAACAGCCATATAAATGTTCTATTCAAATGAAAATAGTTCAGCTTCCAACAGCACTGAGATTCTGTGAAGCGTTTAATTGACATGCATGACTTGCTTCATCATGAGGAATAAATCTGACCTGCAGGATCTGACCGTTGGTGCTGAAGAGGGCAAAGTGGAAGAAGAATAATGGGGTTGAGATGATAAGATCCACTTAATGACTCCCAAAGGAGCTGTCGGTGCTTCTCCGGAGAGAGACCTGCCGACAGTGTGGGAGAGGGAGGCCGGCCGCTCCGACCACAGAGGCCAGCAGAGCGTTTTAGTCTGTTAGACCAACACTGTCCACTTAAACAGATCAAAACTAACCTCTAACCTCTTCACACCAATGTGTCCCCCACACCGTTTCCATATGATGAATGTCTGCTTTGCTGTTCTGTATCACCATTTTATCCATATAAAAGCGATTCAGTTGACAACTAATCAATCAAGCTCCATACAATGACTGCGTTCAATACCAGGAGGTGAGTAGGTACACCCTTGAAGAAAAATGAAACCCAGAGGTTTTTTATTGCTTTTTTGTGTAACAAATAAATACAAATGGTTCCGTCCACGATCATAGCTCAGTTGTCATGGTGATGTCAAACTCCATGCGCCAATTAAAGGTATGATATGCAACATTTCCAGATTAAAACATTTACAAACGCCGAGACCTGTTATACAGTTTATTCTGTAGAGTTGTGTACCTAGATTATCCTATTTCTCCAACACTATTAAAACTCTTATTCAAGGTAATGCTGTTTCATATCATAAGATTGTAGTGAGATTTACGTTTTCAGGGCAGATGACAGCGCCAGCAAACCCACAGCCACATAACATTAGCTACATTTTTCGTTGTTCTTACGTTAGAATTAAACGACATAACGTGAATAGTGACTAAATGTAACGTCAATAAAACTTAATTAACTTACTTGATAATAAATTAGCACTCTAATGTCGGTAAACTAATCATGAGGACACCAGCTAGCTTAGATTAGCATAGCTTAGCACAAAAATTCAAACAGGGAGAAATCTGGGAGTATTGCGCCTGGCCAAGAAATAGTTTGGCACAAAAAGCCTTGAAGCCAGAATTTGTCATTTACACTTTATTACTTTTACAAAAGAAACCAACAAAATGTTCATTTGTGAGCTTTAGACATGTTGGTTGGCATTTCTCGACCAAAAGACGGAGCCAAGCTAGCTGCTTCCCCTGTTACCAGTCTTCATGCTAAGCTAAGCTAAACTAAGCTAACCGGTCACTGGCTCCAGCTGTATTTTATTATTCTTATTATTCGTATTATTCCTTTAGCTGGCCTCTAGATTGCAGTAATATAATGCAGTATTGTAGCTTTAAGCTGATTTTCTTCCTGTATAATGATGATAGTTTGATTATTCTGAATCTACAGCATGTTAGAATTGAATATTTCAATTTGAGGGATAAAACATCTTACATGAATCTCATTAGTCAACATTTTAAAAGCTAAATCGTTTGTCAAACGTTTTCTTGCTACAAAAAGACGTTCGTGCCTCGTCTCTGTTTCATGGAGCACCTTTATTGTCTATTTTAATTTTGGGCTGTCAATAACCCTGGAAGAGTTGTCACTTTTCTTCAAGTGCCGTCAATCTAATTTTATAATGAAACACTTCAGATTGTTTTCAGCAGCCGGTTGATCTTGAGCCTTTTAAAAGTTAAAGTCTGTTTATCATGCCAAAGTCGCCTCTGCTCCGCTCAGCTCTGTGCTCCAATGTGTCTTCATGCAAAATTTACATCACTATCTCTGCCGAGGGGCCCAGGCGCAGAAGCCCGGCTAAGGGAGGGACAGAAACTGGGAAAGAGGAGAAAAAAAAAGGGGGAAGCAAGAGAGGAGATTTCAGGACATTTCATCATAGGATGGAAGGCCTCTTGGGGATGAGGTGTGGGGGTGGAGGTGCGATGTGGAGGTGAGGTCAGACTGCAACCATCCTGCTGTTTAACCCTGTCATATATTCTTCAGCGGCTACAGGTGACCTTGTTTCCTATTCAATAAAGAACAAGGAGCAAAGATGCAGGACTTCCCTCCCTTATCTTGGTAGAGCCGATATAATTCAATTAAAGCTGTGACACGGAGTTGACGACTATTGGAGAAACACCGTGTCGGATTAATTACCCTTCATTGCATGGTTAAACCTCTTTTAAACTGTAATCTGCCTAAAATCATAATAATACCAGAGATAATCAAACACAAAAGGGAAAGCTCAGGATCTATTTCCATTTGTGCCATATTAATAACGGTTCATTAGCGGGAGTATTAATTGTGAGCACTGTAGGACAAAGAGGTAAAACCGAGAGAGAGAGAGAGCGAGAGAGAGACGGAAAAAACTACTTAAAAACGGATCCTTTCATGTA
>CAAKHC010007330.1:7527-19740 GCA_901007825.1 Macroramphosus scolopax
GTAGGAGGAAGTGATGATCGCTGAGATTTAAGAGGACGCCGAGCCGGGGCACCTCCTGGTTTGCGGTGTCAACCCCCGATGAAAGGACAAGTAGTCTATCAGTTTTACTGATCCCGCCCTCTGCAGACCCCCCCCGGCCCCCCCCCCCCCGGGTCTCAGAGTCAGCCGTTCAAACAGCCGTTATGTTGTCTCAAATAAAAAAGGGGTGCAGGTCACTGGATTTATGACGGGTGTCTGATTCTACTTCCTGTTATGGACACAGCAGATGTTTGATGATAGAGCGATTGATCCCGATCGGTGAGAGCTAATGCTAATAGCTTATCAATAGGATCAACCTTTGCTCTGCAGGTGCGCCTCTAAACTCTCTTAATAAAGAAGATAGATGCACGTTAGAGAGGTTTGATCGTTAAGATAATCAACACAGAAGGCGTCCTGCCCTGCTGCTTCTGAGACGATCAATCAGCAGGATTAAAAAAAAAAGGAAATGTATTAATACAGCGGCGGAGCAGCAGGGATGAATGTTGTTGGTCGGTGATGTTACGCTTGTCAGGTGATATAACAGAGGATGTTTCCCCTGACGGCTTCTTCCACAAAGACCCTGCGGCAGCTGTCAGGGTGAGAGAACTTTCTGGCAAACAGCTATTGAAGTGCTGATTAAAAAAAGAACTGACAAAACTTTCTCAGCAAACGGAATAGAATATCATTTCTGTTTTTATATATAAATATATCTATATTTAAAACGGCTCAACCTCTATGTCTTTTTATATATTTTTTTTGGGGGGATTTTACAGCACTTTTAAATTCAGATTCCTGACGGAAGTCTCTTGATTGGACCGATTTAATTGGCCGATAATTCACAGCTAAATGAAATCGACATATATGTGAGGCTATATGACAATTCACAAGTACAATACATGAGTAGTTCATGATATATACACATACTGTATATATGGATGTATTGATTTAAAAAAAAAAAAAAAAAATATCGGTATCGGCCCCAAAAACTCAACAATACAACAAACCACACACTTCCTGTCAGGCCGCTGTTACCTTGTTAACGCGAGATAAATGTCCTGCGTCCACCTTTACAATTGTTTGCTCCTCGTCTTCCTCGTTCGCCAGTTATGAGCCGATGCATCATGAAGTATTACGACCGCGAGGGGAATCATCTTATATATCGAAGGCGCCGATATCGTCGGTTGATTCAATCGCGTCCCCGTTTGTTTGCTCTCAATAAGGGGACGGTGCTATTTTTACAGTTCTATAGAGGAAGTAGGGGGGTTGTGGGTGGGGAGGGGGTCGCTGAGGGATTCCCCCGCACTGCGGTGATATGTATACGCCTCAGGGAGATCCTGAGGGAGCGCTCGGGAAAATTACATTGAAGGCGACTCAAAATTGCTTTACTGTACGAGGGTTCACGCGGAGTACGAGGTGATTACATATCACATCATCGTTTGTCGCTCCCGCACGACGACGGGAAGTGAAGTGGCGTTGTGCTTCTTGCGCTGCTTCCTGCGAGGATGAGGAGGCGAAACAGAGAAGGATACGCCATGTGACAGACGGTTCTTAGAGACTCGTTGTATCATGACATAGCAGTCGGTTTTTCCACCGCAGAGAGAGAGAGAGAGATTAAATTGAATATGGGTCAGTTCACCGCCAAAACTCTGCTTATCTGAATTCTCTCACACCCTGAATGAAAGCGATTATCCAGTCGAGTTAATTAAATAATGGAGGCTCGCTGGCAATCATCTCCACCGGCTACTGTCATTATGTCGGCGGAGGAGTTGTCATTAATTCGTAATCCAGCCGCAGTTCATAGAGAAAGTTCCCGGGCAGGTGATGCGAAAAGCTCGTCCTCATCTCCGATTCATTTTGATTGCTCGCGATGCAAGATTGATGAGGATCCCCCTCGGTGTTTGTACAGGTTACACGGATGGTCTGAATTATTTATGTGTTATGTGTGTGTGCGCTCGCCGGACTGCCCACCTGCTGATGCTCTGGCGGGCGGACGGAGATGCACACGTGGAGAGCGATGCCGCGAGAGGCGGGAGGCGAATCAAAGCAGCGAGAGGAGAGAAGGGGGGGAAGACGGTTCTTAATCATACCGCAAATTCAATTTCCACCACATGCTGGGATCCATCCACGTTAATAGGACTTTGACTGATGACCTTTATTGCTCCTGCAAATACGGGAATCTGATTTATTTCCTTGTAGCCGTGCAGTGGCGGTTCAAAGGAAGAGTGTTAACCTTGTAGTTTTGGAGCTTGTGCACGAAGATGAAGTACTCCCGGCGTGTAGTAGTACTACGAGCATCAGTTGCTTTCTTCTCGCCTGACTGGCTGCATCGTCGCCACCAAACAAGCCGTGGTTCCGCCGCTATACATTCATGGCCGGGCGCCAACGCACGTTTTCGCGCCACGCTGGGGCACCAATCTGTATCCTGTGCTGACTAAGATCTCCCCTGTTTCATGTTCCCCGTGTGCAGGGGAACCGAAACCTGAAACAAACGGAGGAATAATTACAGACCGATTGCCTCTGTTATGAGCCTTGCATAATTTTTTATTTCATCCTATTTATAAGTCCCTCATGAAAATGCGAGTGTTTTGCAAGCGTTTAGCAGCGCGGTCGTTCCTTCCCTGCGCGGAAGACAAATAACCGCGGTTACGTAACGGCTGAAGCTGTGAACGTGTTTTTTCGGGGCGCCGCGCTCGGTGCGCTTTGGTTTAATTCATCTTTGTGTGAACCGGAGAAACTGCAGCACCAGCAGACGCGTCGGCCTTGCCAGCGCCAGCTTGGTTGCGGGCTGGTTTCTCTTCAATGCCACAGCGGGCGAGAGAGGAGATCATGGCAATGCCCCCAGAGAAAGAGAGAGAGGGAGGGAGAGGGTTCGCTTTGGCTGGCTCTGTTTCCATCTCTGCTGCAGGTTCCGCTTTGGTTATTTTTTGGAAAGTGCGGAAACAATCAAAGCAGAGCGACAGAGCTGACGACTTAGAGTCAATGATTAAAGTTATCTGTTATCTCAGGCGATTTAATTACTTCACCACCTTAGTTTAGCCTGTTATCATACCAAAGGTTTACGAATTAGCACGAAATCCAGCTGGGAGCCGACAGGAATGCGATTCCTTTTCCAGGAACCGACAGACGGACGTCGCCGTGCCCGGAGCCATGCTGGCGGCCGGGTGGATACATGAATCAATAATGAAAAACAATCATTAATCACGACGGAGAAAATTGGTAGATTAAATAAACATGAAACGACGGACATTAAGGGGTTCGAGCAGAAAAACCCAAAGAACGAATGGATCGATTGCTGGATGAATAGATTTGGTGAAACCTCAGAGGACAAGACTTGCTACTTAAATACTATTTTGTATTTTAGTCCTCGGGACTCTGGAGTCACTGATTTATCGGCAAAACATCGGCTAATATCCATCGCATTGGCTTCCGATCTGAGAATATGATGACATTCACTGATGGTAGTGCCCGATGTTTCTCTGTTAATTGGAGAAGGCTTCTTTTCTAGGATTTCTTACTTTCTCTGGCACAGAAAGGGGCACAAATATCGACTATCAGACAGATTTCATTGGTTTAGATATCGGTATCGACCCAGTGTTTCACAACCGTGCTGCATAAAAACAGTCATTTTAAAAGTCTTGCAATGCTCCGAAATCCTGAGCCTTTGTGAATTGCCGTGCCTACACTTTGGTTACACGACTGCACAAGAAGAAGCTGTTGATATATTAGCTGACTTTGTCTATGAAACCGAAGCTGCAGCTCGGTGAGTCAGCCTGCCCACACTACGTATTGTACAGTAACAGAATACTGTAACTGTACTGTGTTTCCAGGAGGGAGGACGAAGGCTCTTCTGGGAGTTTGTAGGATGTCATGTCACGTAAATATTTGGAGCTTTTTCAGCAAGTGGGGATTGAGCAGAGCAAATATTCCACAGCTGCAGCCAAGTTTTTAATGCAGGAGAGTTGCTCGGCAAACTCCTGGCATACGGATGATTCTTGGAATCCAGCCAACAGTATCAGATGTGATCTAATTGTCTCTTCTGATTGCAGGACTACACGTTGACCATGTACTTCCAACAATACTGGAGGGACAAGCGTCTCGCCTACTTAGGGATCCCCCTCAACTTGACCCTGGATAACAGGGTGGCCGACCAGCTCTGGGTCCCCGACACCTACTTCCTCAACGACAAGAAGTCCTTCGTCCACGGGGTCACCGTGAAAAACCGCATGATCCGCCTGCACCCGGACGGAACCGTTCTCTACGGACTCAGGTGAGCCTCGTCGAATGATGCCACATGTCATGTGTCACGCTCAAGGGCGCCTCAGCATTTCATTTTTTAAGAGGGAACAACCAATGAGCGGAGCTTTGAACAGGTTACAAGGTGCATCAATGCAACGCTAAGCCCGCAGCTGCCGTTTGATATTTGTTTCATAAAGCCCTTGTTTTGAATTTCCATTGATCTTGTGGACGGGCGGGTTCAGAAGAGTCTTTACGACCCATGAATATGCATGCGTGCTTTGAATTATTAGAGTGCAAAGGGAAAGGCGTGCGTACGTGCATTCTTGTTTGTATCCGTCAGCGTTCGTACTTTGCAGTCATGCAGCCACGCTTGATTATGCAAGCGGAGTTCACAGCACTTAGCGTCGCGGGGCTACATATAGACTTCTCCCGGCTTTCAAGAGATCAAGGGGAGATGCGCGACGCGGTGTTTGTGATACGAGCCGTTCCATAAATGTATGTCAGGTAGTGTTGAGTAACACGAATGCGGATGATTCGTATCGTGGTGTTAAAGGATGCACTCCCACTGCGTCTCTTTGTTTCCCGACGGCGGCGGAGCTGTCAGCTGTCTGGCCTTCCAGCCAATCACACGTCGCGAGAGCGGCTGGAGAGCCGAAGCCGTTTTACCTGGGAGATTCCGAAGATTTGAAAAGCTAATAATTCGACTTACTAATTAAAAGTGACGACAGGCGTCCAAGCTTACAGATGATAACATGAAATAAACTCTGTGTAAAGAACATGAGTGTCTCCATGGTGCAGACCCTGACGTTATTGTGATTTAAGCTGTGTAATATAATCACATAATGGCTTTCTGTAGCCTCATCCGAGTCTCAGCTGAATGAAGACGTGCGGTGGCTAACTGCCAAGCAGCCGGCTTTTAATCGGGGCAGACTTAGCCTAAAATCATTCGGAAAAAAAAAATAAATTTGCATTTCACTTTGCTGCTTACTCCGACAGCCTGATTATCAGCCGTTTGAGCTGGTGCATCTTTGTAAACACGGCGATACCTCCGCGTGACTCAGTTGACATGAGACGGCGTGCCAAATTATATTGCCTATAATATGATTTTTTTTTTTTCGCCCTCATCTCTGGATGGATGGTAGCCAGGTTTTTGTTGAAGGGGACACAGACTGAAGCGAATAGGGCGAAGGCTGCTCGTCTGTCTGGGATCCGTCGTGTCTGTTTACAGTCACCTGGTCAGAGGTGGTGTCATAATCTTATTTTAGGACAAGGAGATATATAAGGAAGCCAACTGAGGACGCTTCCTTGTTGTATGATGACGCCCGCGACGAATCAAATTCGTCCTTGCCGCCCATCCATCTTCTCGTGTAAATCGCACGCAGCATCGAGAATATACTCTCCTCCCTCATGTGTGTCTTCTTCTGCAGGATAACTACGACAGCCGCGTGCATGATGGATCTGAGGAGGTATCCGCTGGATGAGCAGAACTGTACTCTGGAGATAGAGAGCTGTGAGTAAAGAGACCTAATGTTGTTCGGCACGCTGCACCGGGGCGCCAGAGAAATCAATGAACATGTGAAATATTACAGCTTCAGTGGAACAATATCAATCTTGTCTTCCCTTTGACGTCTGTCAGCTTGTGTTTTTATCTGAGAGGGAATAGGGTTTTTACCTCATACGACTCACGGCATTGTGCTCTCAAAGTAGGTCGAGATAGTCCAACCTTCTATCTTTACTCCCGATAAAGCTCCGACGAATGCCGGCTGCTACACTCCAGATAACTCAACGGCGTCTTTAATAGAACCTTCCTGCCTGCTAAACATCCACGCCCAACATCCTCTACTACCTAATGCACCCCCTCCTCCTCCTTGCATTTTTATGGGAGATTGGCCGATAATAAAAAAGCGCCAATGCCAAATAATTCCTCCAAGTGTGTTGCCCACTAGAGGGCGTCAGAATCACGCTGTAAACCCAACATGACCTATCGTCTTGAAGTTGATAGTACAAGCAATGGACTGTACATAATATCTGGAAAGTCTTTGTAGAGCATAATTAGAGTCTCTGTAGTCGACCATACTGTTACCAGCCACCAGGGGGCGATTGAGATCTTCTGGCTTCCCTTTGATTGTCTCACAGCGCTCATCTATAGATCTATATAGGGCAGGCTACTATTCAAACACCCGGCAGAGACAGCGTACCATAACCGCATCCGTTGCCTAGCAACTAAACGTGCCAGCTAGTTGCTAACCTGATGCTGAGCAGGTTGACCAGAAACTAAAAACAGGAAAGTTGCAGGCCGTAAAAGAAACAAAGCGATGACCTAGATGGTGCCGAGATACTTCATATAGCTGCTGATGCACTGGTTTCATCACCTTCACATTCCTTGTAATGATTTGATCCATCGTTTTATCCAAATTCATCGGCGCAGCGCTAACTGTAATCAGTCCAGCGTTCATTTAAGAGAGCGCTCCTCTAATTAGAGGTAATATCCTGATATCAAACAAGCAAACCGACACTGTTGTGAACTCACATGAACCTCGCTGATCTCCTTTCAAAGCAGCGTCTGGTCCTTGGAAACAACTTCAAACGTTTTTTTTTTTGTGTCTTGGCAAATGACGGCCCAGTTGGATGATCAGCGATGCTGCATGTCGCGGTCTCCAGTGATGGTCGGACAGATGGTTACACCTTGGCGTGTGTGTGTGTGTGTGTGTGTGTTGTTCCTGTGCAGATGGCTACACCACGGACGACATCGAGTTCTACTGGAAGGGAGGCGACACGGCTGTGACGGGGGTGACGCGGATCGAGTTGCCTCAGTTCTCCATCGTGGATTACAAGTTGGTCTCCAGAAACGTGGTCTTTTCCACAGGTAAACACGCCGTACTGTACGTGTACTGTCGCGCACGTGTGTCTTACAGTCGGCTTTGGCCTCCAGAGCTAAAACTAGATGTCAGATTTGAGATATTCTTCACATCAAGCCTTTTTATAAGCCTCTAAGCTTTATTTAGTCAGGTTCTATAGCAAACAAATCTGTGCCAAAGCTTGATCTGTTGATCTTAAATCCTCTGAGCCAAAGTTGTGTTCATCAGTGCTTCTAATTGGGTTGAAGTGAGGGAAAACGCAGCCTTTGAAGTATCCCTCAAGCAGCAGCGGGCTGATGCAAGGATGCTCGCGATCACCGCCGGGGCGAAACACGCCCGTAAATGCTTTGATTTACAGAGCAAATCATGTCAGATGGTTCTTGGCCCTGAGAGGGGGGGGGGGGGGTGCGCTGGAGTTAATGGTTTGGCTTCTCTGACATTGGCAAAAAAAAAAATCCGATCAATCCCTAAAAATCAATCAGTGTGACAGCGGTAATTTGTTTTTTTAAGTCGGAGTGGACTCACACGGCCTTGAAAAAGTCCCGCGCATGCATTTTTTTTAAATCATTCTCACGTCCTGATGAAGTGTTTAAAAGCTTCTGCAGCTCCTCAAAATGTTGCAAGATATCCTTTTCAATTACAAGGAGCATCTCTCTCTGGTCTGCAGGTGGCCCCTGAAATCATCCTCCGAACCGTCTAATTAATATTTATTGATCACACACGATGCACGGACGCTCAGGAAATAAAAAAACAGATTGCAAACACGGCGGAGCGGCGAGCGCGGCTTGTTAAATGTCAGGACGCCGGCGCCGTCGTCAGCTGCTGTTGTGAAACACATCAATCAAGTGTTATTTATAGGCTCAACGAGGGCCGTCGTCTCCGGCGTCTCGTTTCTCGGGGCGCTTAATTAGGAGGCGATTTGTCAAGTATATCTGCAGTGTTGTGCTTTACGTTGCCTGCAGGCGGCGCCGCCGCCGACCGTCTTATGTTTTTAAATGAATCCGAAATGTTTGTGCAGATAAAGATGTTTATTGACGCCGTGTAATCCGGTCAGGGGAGACGTTCAGCAGCCTCTTCGCAGGCCGGCGGAGAGAATAGCTGCGTGACCTTTAGCACGAACATCAGTTCTCATTGAAGTTTAAGGACGCCGGGCAGTAAATCATTCTTTTGTTTGCTGTATTTCCAGCCTCACACAAGCCGGCTGAGCTGCTGCCTCCTTTTTCCTTTCACCCCTCTCACTGTGTGTCGTCTTTTATCTCACTGTGCTGCTGCATTGCGTTGTGTGCGCGGTACGCGCGGCCATCCTTCGAGGCGTGTGCGTTTGTTTGCGCGGAGCGGCGTGTCCCCAGTGGGTGGCGACTATTAAAGTTTAGTGTCCGGCGGTCTGCTCCGGTGCTCCTGGCGGGACGTGGGAAGCGCAGCAGAAGGCTCCCCGCTAATGACCAGGCGTCCAACACGACTCTCGCCAGCCTTTAATTTACTTCAGCTTCCCCCCCACGTCTGTCCGTGTCACTCCTGATTTGACCTTCTTTCCGTCTTTGTCCTGCTTTTCTCCCATATTTGTCTCTCCCCTCGCTTCAGTATATCTTCGCCCGTCTCTCCTAAGAGGTGCGGTTGGATTCCAATTACCCTGCTGTCTGACAGAAAAACAGCCCAGGATCCAGAGCATCATATATTCATGTGGAAGGAGCCCCGCAACATCAATTATTCTCCTCTAAGCACACATACAAACGCCGGCCCGCTTGTGTGTCTCCTGTTTGTGATGTAATTTGACCCCTGAACAGAAGTTTGTGGGGTTTGATACTCCGTGAAAACGATGGTAAAACATCATATCAATCAATATAATAGATGATAAACCAGGTGGCTGTTACGCCTTCGCCATCAGGGTGATCAAAGAGACAGATATTAGCCTGTGTTTGTACCGTCGTCATCAACTTCTCTCATCATCCCTGCGTCCCTCCGATGCTTCTCTCCTCCTCGACCTCACACATGCTGTTCCTCCCACTCGCGGATGTTGTTTGTTGTAGCAGTTACAGCCAGTACAGTTCTACACCCCCGGCTACCCGGCCGCCCACGTAACACGCAAAACACACGTGAACTCCCGTTTTTTTTTCCCTCGAACCCGCTTCTGCATCCGTTGCCGCGGCGATGCTGCAGCTCCGTCCCCCGAGGAGCTGCCGTCAGGGGATGCGTCGGAAAAGAAGTGAATGGAGGTATTTTAAGAGCTGTGACCGTCTGTTTTCTTGATCACACGGCGCTGAAAGTGAAGGTTCGGCGTGCGGGGAGTCTCCTCGCCGCTACCACAAGTGTTATCCACGAGCCAAATATAGGACGATTGTCTCATGTGCTGAAGTACGAACCGGCGTTGGTTCAAGTTTGTTACTGTCTAAGTCATAGTTTATTGACTAAGGGATTATTCATAGACGTCTACTATATACTTAAGTAATAGTGGCGAGCATCTACACCCCGAATTGGCAGTAAAGGATAAATTAATGGATTATTATGTCAGTTTACATTTAGGGATGGTTTCATGCTATCTGTCAATCTTAAGGTGTGTTGACTTCATACTTAAAAAGGCCCTTAAGTTGCACAAATTATCCTTTAAAAAGACCCTTAAAAAACCTTCAACATCTCTAATGAAGATTTAAACAAAAACAGTTGCAGCAGAAGCCAAAAGTGATCTTCAGAAATCTATTTCCTCGTGCCGCACGTCGTCTTTAAGCCCTTTTTATTTCTGAAGCAGAGCGACTCCTTTGAGATATTCTTCCGTTTTTCATTTTGACTTCGAGCGCCGCTTTTGCAAAACGCAAAACACACAACTGTTCCCGTCCTAAACAAACTGATGCTGCAGCTGGAGATGTAAAGCGATGTTATTGTCATCATATATCTCGGACGGAACCACCGTCATTATGCAAACTGGAAATCTAGTTATTATAATATTATGTGGAAAGACCTTTAACGGCCACGTCTAGCATGGAGATCCCTGGATTAATGAGGCAGCGTCTTTGTTCTGCTCTGCTCGTTTTTTCCACAGGTTACAGTGCAATATTCATAACGCTGCGAATATTGTGTCCCTTTTTTAAAAATAAACAGCGGCGTCGACGCCTGATGTGCAGCGGGATTTAAACAAAAGGTCAAAGATTTGTTTTTGCACACTGATAAAGTACCATTAGCTCGGAACAGGCTGGGTTTAACGGGCTCTTTGTGTCGTGATGCAGGTGAGACGTGTTGTTCTGATTATTCAAGAGCCGCACTCGAGCCGAGTCGGCGGTGTTATAAGAGGAGCGGGTTGACTAAAGTCCAGGCAGGGATCACGACGAATGCAGCTGTTTCTTTAATTCCCACACATCTGCTCAGCTTACAAACAGCACCTCCGCCGCCGTGCTTTTAAATGTCACGTATGTCCGTCGACAGCAGTTACAGCAGCAGACGGGCGTTTAACGAGCTAACTCCTAAAATAACATGTTTTTTTTTTTACGGCCAATCTAGCACACAGGAGGCGCCGGAATCCTTAATGAGGTGGTGTGACTCTCCATCCGACTCTGCACACAGAGTGCGGAGTTGATTGGGCCTACGCTCGCCACAAGTAGCTGTTGGCTGAAACCCACGGGTTGGAAATTTTCGCCGTAATGGCGCCGACATCTCCTCCGAAAATGTGAAGAACAGCTAAGAATAGTGGGAGTAACGAGCCCCAGATTGGATTTATGAAGGGACGTATGCTGTGAGGTTGATGAAAAATGTTGCCAATGTACTGCTCGGATTCGAGGTCAGGGAGAAGTAATGATGCAAATATCCTCCCATCGAGTTTCTGCAGCATCAGAGATGTTTGTGCATCCCTCCGAAAACCTCATGAATCCTGTAAGTGGATGAGATGGATAACTTAACACTGCTCCGGAATATTGTGTCACATCATCAGGAGATTGTTGCAGTGTGTGTGTTTGGTCCTTGGTAACAAGAAGAGGATACTTGTTACCATGGCGATAAATCCAACCCTGGTCCTGAAATTTGACTTGGAGTTTTAAAAGTGATGTTCTTTTGTTTTCTCTCTCCCCCCCCCCCAGGTGCCTACCCTCGACTCTCTCTGAGCTTCAAGCTAAAGAGGAACATCGGCTACTTCATCCTGCAGACGTACATGCCATCGATCCTGATTACCATACTCTCCTGGGTCTCCTTCTGGATTAACTATGATGCGTCGGCAGCCAGAGTGGCTCTAGGTAAGAGGCGCTCGCTGTTAGTCGGAAACCAATTCGAGCCACGACCTCGTAATGAATTCATAAAGGAACCGTTTTATCACCGAGAAGACCCCGGACGTCTCCTGCAGCTACGGGATCAGCGAGCGCCGGAGTCTCGCAGGTCGCGTCGCTCTGATTCCGGTGTGTGTGTGCATGGAAACTTTGACTTTGACTTTCCGTGCTGCCTCCGCGGTGCCTCCCCGTAGGGCACGGACATGAATACACAGCCTCGGACTCGGACCAACTAGGTCATACGTGGGTCTCTGGTCACACAGAGGCCTTCAGGAGCTATGAAACACGTCACGTCTCTAATGAGCATAATTACACTTGTTATTAAGGAGAGCTCGTGTGGTTCGGTGCTCCTGGTAGATCAGCGGGATTACGACAAATTAACATGATAGCGTGAAGGTTTGCATGACCTTTGTGTTATCTCGGAGGTTCAGTTACCTAGCAGGGTAATGTGATGGACAGACGAGGAGGAGGAGTTATCTCAACAAGTTACAAGCTACTTAAAGATTTGCCGGGAACGGGATGATGCAGTCCGCCAAAATCAGGCTCCTACCATGAGGCTGCTCCCGTCGTCTTTCTCAAAAAGAGTTAGCGTTATCAGATTTTGCTTCTTTCTGAACGGGCAGCAAGCCAGTCATTCATGCAGTAAAGACGTCCACCAAAACCGGCGTTGGCATGGATACAGTAGCTTTGCATGTCCAAAAAAAACCTTGCTGGTCACTTTGCATGCGCTGACTTGTCTTTGTGAAATTGACCCTCAAAGCAAAAGGCCGAATCACCAACCAGGCATGTTGCACCAGGGGGGCCGATTCCCCTGAGACCCCTTTTATCTCGTCCTCACTGCGAGTGTGAGACGAGAT
>CAAKHC010007330.1:35820-46281 GCA_901007825.1 Macroramphosus scolopax
TTTTATAGCACCTTTTTTTTACCTTGAGACGATGTTGCCAAGTAACAACATCTTGATCGCTTGTGTGGGTGTGCACGAGTGGGTGGCGGTGTGCTCGCAGGTGTGTGTGTGTTTGTGTGTGTGTCAGTGATGGATGTTCTAAAAAGAGCCATTAGGGGGCTCTGAAAGAGGGTTTGGAACAGCAGCTGGGCAAATGACTTCAAGTTACTCTCATGCAGGTCTGCTGCTCGGGATGGTGCAGGCGGGAAGTCGTACATCACAAGTACGCATTCACGCTTAATGCTGCTAATGTCCGCTAGATTGCAAAGGGCAAAACACTTTGCGAAGCAGGATATTGCAACATGAGGAAGCCTTTTTTCTTTTTTTTTTTTTTAGTGTTGCACCGCACCCCTTTTCTTTTCATTCTCGCGCCTTAACTGATACGTGTAATCCCTTCTTAGCGAATGGGATTAACATTTAATTCATCAAGAGCCTCTTATCAATACTTTGCCCTGCGTTGATTGTTCACCCTGTTTAAGGTGGCTTCATCCAGCTTCTCTTTAATCAAAGTGCGATAGATTGGGAAGACAGGAGTTCTTTTCAATCCGTCCAAGGTGTTAAATAAGTATTTATCCGTATATTGTAGCAGTAAACATTTGCATTCATAATGTCCTATATGCATGTATTTCTTTAACCCTCAAGCAAAGCTGCTTTCTTGGCTATTTACAGGTAAAATCGGCGTCTAAAAACTCAAACTATCCAATCTGTAACAGCCTCCGAATCTATTTTGTGCTTTATCCCCGAAACTCCAGTACTTGCATTCACAAAAGAACCATTGTGCACTGATCCAGTGCAATGCTGATCCACGATTAGCCCAAAGGCTGCAGCACATGACGGAGTAAACATCAGATTGAGTTGCAGGAACACAAACCTGCCTCACTCTGCTGATATGAAATTCGCCACGGCTTAATAATCATGTGTGCTGAGTAATAGATATTGAACAAATGCAGGGCGTGTATTGTGCAGCATGGGAGGGGGGACGGGGGACGGTAAATATTGGCTGCACAAGCAACCGATGAATCAGGTCAGGAGAATGAAATAGTGCAACTTTGCAAGTACTTCTGGGTCAGCTGTTGCTTAAGGACATCAATTTAAAACCGGTTAGAAATAGATAATTTAATAAAGAATGCCAAGAGCAGGCGCTGACTGAGAAACAAAACTTTAAGCTTTTAATGGTGGACACTTCTTGCAATTCTCCGAGACATCTACAGCCAGGAGGGTTATCAGCTGCGGGAGAGAGGTTGTTTTAGCGGGAGGTTCAGGGAGAAGATGTTACACAAGCAAAAGAACAGATCTCTTGGTAGCAAAATGAAGCATTGCCAAGGGCCTTTTTTGGACTTTTTCTAAGAAGATGAGAACAACACGGCCAAACTTTGGTTTGTGCAGCCGCTAAGATATGAAGAGGAATTAGAACACTGGCCTGTAACGCTTTGTAAGTCCACAGATTGATGCTCAAAGTGTTGCAGCAAAATGTGCATGATGTAAGGCATCTGATAAGGAGACCAAATGTTTTAAGCCAGCTTTCCTTTGCTTACCACCCCTGCAAATAACTACAGAAAACCAACTTTATCTGATGCTAAATGAGAATTATATCTTATTCTTCAAATTTAATCTTCAGTCTGTCTGCAGCCTGCAAGAGAGTCAGACTACTATTACAGGAAGGGGGTAATAGAAAATAGGCATAATGTCCTGCTACGTTGCAGATCAGTCATGAGGACTTTGGCTCCATCTAGTGGTCAGTTTTTTCAGCATTTTGCTTTGCATTTGCGTCATCCTCCATCCGTGGAAATCCATTAACCCCCCACCCCTCCTCTCCCCATACACGTACACACACAAACAAACACACAGAGGCGTCAAGTTAGACAGAATCCGACACGTATTGAAAATTAGGGCATTGAGTCTTCAAAATAAAACATCCACGTACGTCAATGACGTTTGAGGAGAATTTACCTCTTCAGTATCTGTCAGTAACTTCTGTTACACTGAAGGTGAATTCTGTGAATTATATTATTAATAATAATCGTATTCATATTATGGGCTACTGAAATAGTTTATTACTAATCATACATGTGGGATTTGTTCAAAATAAAGGATCTAGTTGTATATTTTATTTTGAAATATCAGATCGGAAATATGAAATTGTAGGAGGAGCTTCACTCTGTTTGGTTTAGCATTAACAGTGAATTTCGAAGCGAGTGTAGTCTGCAGCCATTTCTTTCATCGCTCGGCGTTCTGTTTACAGCGGTGTTGGAGAGGAGCGTTTACTTGACCGTAACGCAAAACCTTTGGGACAAACAGACGCAAGAGTTCCCTCTCGTTTTCTTGGCTGGCTCTCTTGCCAGCTGAATCTCGTCAGGATGGACCCAGCAAGCCGATACCAAGTGGTGAGTGTGTAACTTGCGCGGACGTGATCATAACAGCGTTCGATAGCTGGGCCTGTCCGTCCCTGGAAACGAGGCCTTATTGACATTGTGTTATTAATTCAGAAGGAGCTAGTTATATGATATCGTGAAGATTCTCGACACTGTCTACTGGCTTCTAATAACCCAAGGTGTTGTGGTATCCTGGCTTTCTATTTTCCAGGGAATGGTTCCGTTTTCTATAGCATCGAGCACTTCCGCATCGGCTAGGCTAACATTAGCCAGCCAACTAAATAGGCCGTAAGTGTTATTAGCAGTTGTTGAAAGTTATTAACCGTTTATTAACGCACCCGGCGTGTAAATATACCAATTGAAAGGTTATATGATTCGGTAACGTATGCTAAATTCGCACTTGTGACAAGCTCAGCCGTAAGCAGGGGGATTTATTATTATAATATAGAAGTTAACTTTTCGGGATTAGCAAACTCCCTTGTGGTGGATTCAAGTGTCCAAAGAAAGTGTCGGGATTAGTCATTATTTGCAAACTGATCTGTTATTTCTTCAGGTTCTTTTGATAATTTTCTGTGTTGATAGAACAGTTTAGTACTTTTTTTTTTTAGGGAAGTAGAAAGTACAGATTGTCCGTTTTAAACTATAAAAGGCTAAAAGTAAATAAATCAATGAAGTACACCCATTGCTGAGTAGTGAAGTACAAATAGTCAGAGCCACTTCATACAAGTGGTGTATTATCACTTAGTTACAGGCCACCGCTGAGCTGCTTCCGCTTAGTTGTGGTTAATTCAGTAGATGGGTTTTTATGTCCTGGAAAATGTCAGCGCTTTCTGCTTACTATCTACAGATTGATAATTCAAGGCTGTATGTGTTTCACGTTGTTCATACGAAGGTTAGTCATTCCTTAACAAATCAATAAGACTTCTACCAGTGGCATTATGCACAATTATTCACTGCAGCGGTTCATTACACCATTAATTTAATTATTTCCCACATTTTGCCCTAATATCACCGTTTCCTCTGTAAGTAATACTCGGGCACTGCTGCTCTGTGCAGGCCTGTTTGAGTTTTGGGTATATTTGGACACAGGAGGAGGCTTGTGGCTATGTTGTGAAGATCTTATGTAATCCCCTGTGTGCGGGGGTGAGTTATGCCCCGTCCTTGATTCGGAGCCAGTTGTCAGCCGCTCATTCACTGCCTCGCACATCGCCGCAGCGCCGGATGACCAGAAGTTTTAGGGCTGGATGTGCCTGCTGACACACTCGTTTTGACTGTCTGCGGTTAATTGAGCTTCCCTGCTATTAGTCACTTGTGGTGTATCATACTGAAGGGTTGTTTCCCCTTTTTTTGAGGCGGTTTCATGAAGAAAATTGCTTCATGGAAAACGTTTGAATTCGCCCTTTTAAAGCACACAATTAAAGCAATTAAAGCTTTAAAACAAAACTATCACACAGGCCTTTTGTGCAGATACAAACTGTTCTTGTCTCGCAGCCTTGATCGGCGGACTCAAACAAAACATTGGAATCAGAGAGTGACTTCTGTCCACGGCCTTCTGATTCATCTCAACCTGGACTTTGTGTTTGCTATTTTCGTTCCCTCGTCGCACGTCACCGCACACATCAGTCACTTATTCCTTTGTAGGTTGTTAAGGAGCCTGATCCATGTCGGAGGACCAGTTGAACTGGCAGAAAGAGATTTATGTCTGGTTTGTGTCAGCGGTAAAAACACATGACGACTCTGCGGCGTATCAGTTTGCGCTTGCGAAATTGTTGTTGTTTTGGGGCCGTCAGTCGCGATAATAAAGCGGTGAAGAAAACACTCCATATTTTGACTGAACATTGGAATAAAAGAGCGAATGTCAAGGTCAATAACGGCTTTGTCATATAATACAAGATTGCTCATGTTGTTATGACGTGGAGCTGTCGAGGTTAAGTGAACTCACTCAAGGGCACCTTGTCAGGCAAAGCGAGGCAGCGACCCCCCCCCCTCACCTCCTGTCTGGAGATCCCGGTGAAACACCGTGTTCCCGACCCACCTCTGAAATTTCAGAAGGCGCTTGGCTCTCTGACTGAAGGAAATGACTGTGTTTAAGTCTGTAAATGACAGCGTCAGCTGGAGCGGCGGCGGCGCTCACTAAGTGATTACACGTGTATCACTTATCCAGAGGCCTTCCTGCACTGACATACCGATGCAGTCCTCCGTCTGTGGTTTCAAACATTCTGTTGAGGGCGAGCGGTGCGGCTCTGACCCTGCACACACACTCTCAAGCAACATGATAAGATAAAGAGCTTCTGCGCGTTGCTGCTTTTCTTTGTTGTATGTGATTGGACTCCAGATAAATACACGTTGGACCAAACAAGCTAATGGAATATGTCACCTTGGCTTTTAGGACGTCACCCTGAACCCGAGGCGGATGTGCTACGCGGATCACTTCTGATTCCAGGATGCCGTCATGTTATATAATCTGTTTTAAACTAGGCCGTCTCGCTCTCTCTCGCAGCTGCACAATGAGGACGACTCTTCCGAGGCGTCCGCCAGCGAGCAGCCGTGCACGTCTGCCGCGGCCCAGGCTGGAACATCCCAGGACCAGAGCCAGTCGCAGGCCAGCCAGGCGTCCACATCTGCATCGGGGGAGGCGTCAGGATCGAGTGCTCAGGACGCAGAAGCACCTCCTCCTCCCTACGCTTCCATCGACCTGGGTGGAGCCGCCGCTGCACCTGGTATATATTTCCTCTCTTGCAGTCATAAAGACCAGCTGAGGCTGATTCGTCCTTTTAAGGATCCTGATTTATTTTTTCCAGAGTGTGGTTGTACGCTTCTGGAAATGGCAGCAGGATGATATTCTGTGGCAGCCATGAGTCTGTGTTTATTGGCATGAGAGCGTCACCACATTATTGGCTAGCTAACTAAGCTCCACCTATCTCCATCCCCTCTGTAAGTGAGTCTTCTCCATCATTCCCCACAGAGACGAGTTTCCAAGCCGACTTCCCGGTGCCTCCGCCCTACAGCGTCGCCACCTCACTGCCCACGTACGATGAAGCGGAGAAGGCCAAAGCCGCCGCCCTGGCGACGTCCGCTGTGGAGGTGATGCCACGGGTGAGGAGACGCTTCCTGTTTCTGCTGTCAAACGCCTCAACAAAACACTTGATGACATCACTCTGTTTCTGTTAGGACGATGAATTCCCGCCCAGAGATGATTTCAATGACGCCGATCAGCTGCGAGTCGGGAATGACGGGATCTTCATGTTGGCCTTTTTCAGTACGTAAGCCACGTCTAGTTGAGATGTTGTTGTCATGGAAACATGACACCCATGCTCGATGTGTTCCTCCTCGGCGTTCTGATCCGTCTCCTGACAACATGTCCTTGTGTTCGTCCCTCCAGTGGCCTTCCTCTTCAACTGGATCGGCTTCTGTCTGTCCTTCTGTCTGACCAACACCATAGCAGGACGCTACGGAGCCATCTGCGGCTTCGGCCTCTCCCTCATCAAGTGGATTCTCATTGTCCGGGTATGTTTTGTGCTGCGTCCCGGTTTAAGATTATAACAGCTAATTGTTTCTAAAACATAAATCCATTAAGTGGTAAATGTCTGTTTGCTGTGTGCAGTTCTCCGACTACTTCACTGGCTACTTTAACGGTCAATACTGGCTCTGGTGGATCTTCCTGTTGCTCGGTAAGCACTCATCGATGTTCCCCCGGTGACTCGGTTCATCTGTTCCCTCGGCCGGAGGTTAATAATCCTCTTCATCCTCCGCAGGTCTCCTGCTGTTCTTCAGGGGCTTCGTCAACTACCTGAAGGTCCGCAACATGTCGGAGAACATGGCCACCTCCCACAGAACGCGCCTCTTCTTCCTCTATTAAAAAAAGGTAGCGGCAAAAAAATTGGAGAAGTTCTCGCTTCCAATCGCTGCCGGCGTTGATGATTTTGTGATTTTCCGCAGGCTGCCACACCATCACCATTCCGTTCCAATGTGAAGTTCCTTCTCTCTCTCCCCCCCCCCCTCGAATGACCTGGTTGACGAGCTTTGCAGTGAAGAGAGGAGACGGGGGAAGGAATGAAGGAAAGAAGTAGGGAGACCGCGTCTCATCGAAAAGCATCACAAGACGTCCAAATTACATTTTTCCTTTCCTTCGAATCCTTCACGCAGTCTGCTGCTGTGTCCCCCCCTCCTCCTCCCCCCTCCCCCATGACATATCAATATTTTAACAATAATACAGCTACAACAGTCTTAAATGATCCTGCTTGCCCTCTTTGAACATTTATTAGCTCACGACTGGAAGTTCAAACCTCCAGTTGGACTTTTTAAAAATAGAAAATGTGTAGGAAGACGGAGATCCAACGTCCCCGTCCGTCCTCTGTTTGTTCTGTGGCTACAAAGATCAAGTAAGGTGACGAGCTTCTCCGTGACTCCATGTAGCGTTCGTTAGCCGTCAGTACGACCGACCACATGACGTCTCCTCCGGTCGACGGTGTGTTTGTACGCATCATTTTACATATCACACCATCTTTCTCTTGCTTTACCATAAACACATTTAACATATAGAACCCGTCTTTAGAGGTAGGTCGTGTCCGAGAAGACGCAATGTTTTTAAACATCTCTGAGCTTTATTGAACAAACCGGGAAGTCTGATCGAGACTGGCGGGAAGAAAAAAAAAAGATGCTTGTTTTTCCTATTTCCTCGTCTTTTTAAAAGCTTTTCTCTGATCTATGCAGCAGACTCTTTTTATTTTTTAGGAGGCCTAGCCCAGCCAATCTAGCTTCTGCTTGTCGGGGGGGAAGTTTTTAATCATCGACCATGTCTCTAAGCGAAAACGGACAGTCCATCGCGTTTATAACTGCACACAGATTGCCGGACACGTCCGGCGATGACAGTATCTGTAAGCTACGAAGGTGCACAGCTGATCCTTCAGATGGTTTCTAGGCCACTCGGGCTCCTCCAGCAGGATCAGAGGAAAGTGGCCCCGAGGTTCTGCAGCTCCTGCTTCGGTGCTGCGATCCATGATAAGCATTTCACACAGGGTGCAGTAGCTGTTCCATGTCAGGCTTGAGTAAAGAACTCTAATGCAACTTAGTTAGAGGTAGGTAGAGCGGCGCGGGCGAGGTAGAGATCCAATCAGAACGTCGGGTTCAGAGAAGAATCGATTTATAATCAGAGGCGAGAGTTAAAGCAATACAACCAATTCCAATGTGACTGCATGTTCTGCATGATTCAGAGGAAGACGACACTTTGGAGGGGAAGCGTTGTAACGGGAACGAAGCGAGGGGGGGCGTCGCCCCGGGCAACCGACTGGAAGATGCAGACGATGTACATACCAGCTTATGCCAATTCATGATATTTGCACTTTTGAACGACTCCTGTACAGTTTAATTCGTCGACCTGCTTCGCTCGACGCGGCGGGTGGAGAAAAACGAGAAAAAAAAAAGAAGCCATGTAAAGTTTTCAACTGGAATTCTTAATCATCCCAAAATTTGCCTTTTTTGCACTTTGTACTTCTTTCAAATTGATGATGTTATTTTGTGTCTCTTTCTTTTTGCGTTCAGCCTAAACTGTGACAGCTTGAGTATTGCCAAACTCTTTTTTTTTTTCCTTTTAAAAACAGTTATTTCAGGTGGGCGGGGCTATAGTCATAATCAGCTGCATGATTTATCCATGGGCCACTGCTTTGTTTGTATATAAATGAAGAACAAAAAAAAAAAAAAAAAAAGGTGGCAGCAGCCTGTTTTGTCCGCGGTCGTGCTTCTAAACATCCTCAAGAGTTGTGGTGCGTTTGTTGTAACTGGAATTCAAAATGACACGTGATGTCCTGCAAAAAAAACATAATGCCAATAAATCCTAAAGCCTGCCAGTGAAGGTGTCTGTGTGAGTCATTTTATTTTCTTTCTACTGAAGACAGAAGGAATATCAGTGGTCTACTTTATGTTCGGGCTCCCCGGGATCAGACGACAAGAGTGTTTGTCAGCAGCCGCCGTCTAATCAAGTGAATTAAAGAAGGAAGGAGCTTTGAAACCGCTCCGATTATCACATCAGATGCTGCATCATAGTAGCTGCCGGGGTAAAACAGCTCCGCTGTGTCTTCAATCAACATCTAACCGAAGAGCCGGGCCTCTCCTGACCGCCGTGCGGTCGATCATCAGGCCTCGCTCGCTCGCTGCTGCTGCTGCCGCGCTCGGTGTCAGACCGTCCTTCAACCCGCCTCTCTTTGCCACCCTCTGCTGTGTTATCTCCCCCCCGGCCTTCAATCTGCATTTCAATAAAAAGGAGAAATAAGGATTCAAAGGACAGTTTTGAGTAAACGTCCCCCAGAATCCAGCTATCACCAGGTGCTTTATCTCTGCAGCACAACAGATTTAACAGTCCTGGAGACGAGAAGCGACACACACAAGGACGTTCTATGGAAATGGAGGAGCCTTAAAAATAAGGTCCAATGCCTTTAAGAGAGCAGGTGATAAATGAGTAATTTGTCCTGCAGAAGAAAACAGTTTTTTGTTGCACCTTTTATCAGATGGACCTGCAGACATTGAGCACTAGAGGGCAGCGGGGAGCACCAACCTTCACCTAGGTCAGTGGTACTCAACATGTTTACTGATCATCACTGTCCATATAACAGCAGATTATAGACAGCAGGGGTTGTCAGAAGAGTAAAGTTTCAGTTTCAAAAACTTTGTCATTCACAACATACACAAAGTTGCACGTATGAACGAAATTTCGTTGCGACTGTTTTCCAACAGCATTTTCATTTAAATAAGAAATATAAATATAAAATAGTAAAACACTGCACACATATTGCACTTGTATTTACACCTGTAAGAAATTAATGCACTTAGATCTGTATACATTTTGTGCACAGTACACCACCCACCTCCATACATGCACATACTCACATAACCTCCTATATGCATACATACCCCGACCCACCTACATCAGACATATGTATACACACACCTACAGACATACATACTCTACCATCATACGTGCACATATACATTCAGATTGTTGTACTTACTTCACACTCAGTGATGTGAAGTCGGGCTCTGCGCTGCAAACGTTGATCCGAAGGGCCTCATGTGATTTTGTAGGAGGTCTCTGTCGCTCTTTCACTCGTATTAGTGTGGAATAAGTTTTTTTGAGCAGTTCGGTTCTGTTTGAGTCTCGCCAGCTTCTCCGCACTCAGCTCTCCACCTTCCGGAAAGTCGGTACTGAACTTCGGGTGTGTTGTGTCGTGATGGCGCTGCAAATTGGACCTTTTTAAATTGTGAAATTTGTCATAAAGCCGGCAGATGTATTTTCCCAAACCGGTGGAGACGAAGAAAAACTCGAGTCCCCAGTCCTCTTTAAATCTTCGATATTCCTCTTCATATTTTCGTTTCCTATATTCCTTTGCCAGTTTTGCATAGTGCTGTAAGCTAGTTTTCCCAGTGTGACGGAGCAATTATCTCACGCACCTGCAATCAGAGAAACCTGATATCATCTGTGATTGGTTGTTCAGAGGGATGGGGGCGGGTCAACAGACTGATGTGTGACTTGTGAGTGATAATGAAATGTTGATGAATTCTGCTGACAACGTTTTTGTTTTGATTTTTAAAGTGGGACTTAAAAGAGCCGCAACTCGTCTTAAAGGAGCCGCATGCGGGTTGAGTATCGCTGAGGTCATAAGACAAACTCTGCTTTATCTCTGTTGGAGGGATCTGCCTCCAAAGTTGGATCCCTTCCTCCCTGGCCCTTCCTTGATCCCTCCACTAATGTGAAGTGAAATAGGGCACATTGGTGTAATCCTGCTCACAGACAAACAAACCCACAGATGAGAATAAAACCACGTGACGCTGGTGAGGTTGTGCAACTTTTATCACTTTCAACATTTCCTTTATTGGCTTTCAGGTTTTATTCATGGTGCATGTGACCAAAAGCAGTTTAATTCCTCATATTGAAAACCCATATTTTACTTGTACCTCCATTCGTCCACCAGATGGCGCCAAACGTTGCTTTTCAGAATCTGCCACAGCAGCTTCCTCTGCAGCTCATGTGTACGTACATGACTCCAAGTTACCTTCA